>JAGSPU010000189.1:0-37019 GCA_019321725.1 Paulownia fortunei | reverse complement strand
GTATCTCATAAATGTGTTCGATGGATTTACAATACAAAGTGTCGTTCCTTAGGAATGGTTTCTAAAAATCAAGAAGATAAAATTGAATTCATTATGGATGGACTGAGTAAGGAGTCTTTAGATGACAATATATTGACTTTTTAGACACATTCATGTGGATTAGTACATCGTGCAATTCTTAATTTATGGAATCACTTCCGACATGAATATGAGCATTATAATCTTGGGAATGTTACATTAAAAGACCCTATTTGCGAGTTTATAAAAAAATTGGATAGAAAGCATATCCTCGACCCATAGAGGGCGTTTAACCCATTACTACACATAAAACTAAAGGAAGATGTAAGCCACAATCACAACTACATGTGCATTCAAGTTTAAGTAGATAATTTTTAAATTTTGTATGTCCTTATTTTCAACCTTTCTGACTAAAGAAAAAGATATGAAATAAATGCATTCCCTGTTTACACCTCAATAAATAGCACCATACTCACTTCATTTTGCATAACTCACTTTCCAAAAAAAAAAGAACGAAAAGAAAGAAAATAGAAGGGTCTTCCACTCGCAAGGTCAACTATATTTGTATCTTTTGTGAATCCAATCCAAGAAAAAATGGTAAGTTTATAGGGCAACCAATAACCTTGGTAGAATTTTAGTAGAAAGAAAATTTATTTAATGTATAGGGTAGGCAGTCTGGGGTTAATGGGAGTATTGCTACTTCTGCTCATGTAGGAGGAGTCAAACTTTTAGGAGTTATTCCAAAACCTTTAAGAGTACAGAATATCACATGTATGACCATTGGAGATTAGCTAAAAGTGTCATATATTCAGGATAGAATGCCTAATATGTTAAATAATGTGGATGCATTCATCACCCTACTTGGTTGTTTTGATACACTAGAGGAGTTATTCCAAGTTATCTCTTAGGTATAACTCAACATTCACCAAAAACCTATAGGTACTCTTAATGTTAATGGTTTCTATGATGGTTTGCTATCCTTTGCAGATCATGTTGTGGAAAAAGATTTTATTTCATCATCTGCGAGACGAATCCTCATTTTTGCTCCAATACCTAACCAATTGATTGATAAACTTCTACTATATGTTCCAGAACCTGATCTAACCTTGGTTTGTGTGGATTAGTCTAACAAGTATAGTGGTCAAAAAATGCAAAATGAATTTAACTCTTAGTGTATGAAATTTATCCTTAATGGTTTCAAATAATAGTGTGTGTTTTATATTATTTCAACTTTATTTTTTCAATAAGCCACATTTCAAATAATATCTTTTAAACTCTACTTTCCTATCTATTTTTGACATTGGGGACAAGGACTTGATTAGGTTGGGGGAGGGGATAGTTGATATCATGTCTTGTGTGTTCAATATATATTTTTTAGTTTTTTTTCTTAAAAAAAATTCAAGCTTTTGGGTCTATTAAAACCATGAGAATGGTGGCTAGAGTAAAGGGTAATCTTTTGACACTATTTAGATGCACCCTCAATTTTTTTTGCATAACATGGCATGTTTGTGAAGTTTTAAATGGAAATTTTGTGAATTGTCAAAATATAATTGCAATCCTCTTTTCGTTAGAGTCCAAGAGTACTACCTTGAAAAAAAAATTAGTCTTGTGCTCATCCTAAGCCTTGTGGAAAGATTGGTTGCTATACATATAACTGAAAATTTTGACCATGTTAAAGTGTTTAGTTTTTAATATTCACACATCTTTTGTGAATAAGTGGAGAGATTGAGAAAACAAGTATTCTAAACTTTAATTGATCATTCAAATTAGTTTCGTTGCAATTTAAAATGCTTAATTTTTGTCTATCTTGCATGTGGAGAAATCAATTGGGTAAAACTATGTAGTTATCTATTTCTATTGAAATATTTCGCTTTGTAGCTAGTGATGTGAGTATAATTGTAAATCCTTCTTTTGATGTTTTATTATCATACGCATCATGTTGCAAAAAAACAAATAAAAAATAAAATAAAATAATAAAATATAAAAACAAAAAAAGAACAAAAAAAATCACCATTTTATTTTCAGGTTAACCAATGAAATTTCAATACATATTTTAGTAAGACAGACTAAGTATTTTTAATTTTGTGACTACCAATCTTACACTCAATTTTTGTTTGAATGCTTGTCCTAAATCATTTAAGTGCCATTTCCCTGAGTGTTTTTAACTATTTTCAAACTCTATGAGTGAACACCTTACCAATTTATATGACAAACACTTACCCATGAGGATATGAGTTGAGGCTTTTTCATAATTGATTTTAAAGTTATATTTATTTTGGTCTGTGGAATAAAAGGTTGGCTTAGTGCACATATGAACAACATCCTTTGGAAATTCCAAAAAAAAAAACACTTGATAGCATCTATGATCTCTGACAAATGATTGTTTATGATTGTTAGACTATTTTATAGGTTTCATTTAAATTCTAATCATTATGCCATATTCATTTTTATTTGTATTACATTTCATTATGCTATAATTACTAAGAACTAGTTAAGCTGGGTGGGGAGTGTGATGAACATGTAAAAGTGTACAATTAATTAGAATTTAAATAATTTTTTTTACTTTAAAATTATCATTAGAACTCCGAATTGAAGCATTTTTTTGTTTTAGGAATAAAATGGGAAATCAACCTAAAAAAATAGATTAAAAAGTTTTAACTTCTTTTGTGCAGGTTTCAGAGAAATTGGCATAACTTTTAATTCTAAAATGGTTTTGGGTTAATTCTTGAGACGATGCATTGATAAGTCATTCATCTATAAGTTTGTGCACACTTTAGATCTCATACTAAATATATAAGGATAAAAAAAATTGGATTACGAGTGGTTGTAAAAAGGGATCACTAAAAATTCAGATCAGAATTAAGATCAGTTTTGACCTATTTTACCAATTAGGCCATATCTCTTAAACTAGAATTTCTTTTAGGAAAATTGGGATCAAAATTAAGAGCTCAATCCTGACCTATTTTACCAAATAGGCCATATCTCTTAAACTAGAATTTTTTTTCGATGAAATTTAGATATGTTATACAAAAGAGGTAGATAAACAATTTTGTGGAATATATGATGGTGAGAAAATTTAGATATGTTATATACAAGAGGTAGATAAACAATTTTGTGGAATACAAGATGGTGAGTAAATATGTCAAAATGGTTAATAAATCTGTTGTAATGCACTGCTGATGTTGAAGGATGGCTCTTGAATATGATCCTGTAATTTGACCATATCTCCCTCATCTGACAGCCAAATTTGACAAATGATATATGCAAAATATCAGCACAGAAAGATATGCAACCCTTATTCTTTACTCATCATCAAAATCTAGCTGTATCCAGTCTTCAAATTCAATTTAATCGAGTAGGTGAAAATTTAGAGGATTTGGTGTAATAACTTACCAACTCTTGACAACTAGCTTACCACTTAATTATTTAACTACTCCATTATATGTTTGACCTCTAGCATACTTCAAGCACTATAAATAGACCATGTATTAAGCTTGTAAGAGTTAGGGGGTAGAAGGGTAGAGGGATTCTTTAGGCTAAGTTTTCTAATAGTAATATAAGTTCCGTAGTAGTAATAAAAATGTATTCTCTAGTTTCTTTTCTATTTTTAGACTTTTCTACTTTCATTATATCTTTCTAAATTTCATTTTGTTGAGCAAAAAGGGTGAACCTCTTAATGGAGGAAGATGAATGGTTATAAAGGTAGAAAATATTTAACTGTGTTATATTATTGTTTTAATTTTTGATCTTTATCCTACTTATTTTTTGGTGATTCTTGATTTATGTATCACTAATGACACAACAAATACTTGAGTTTATTTAACTAGACGTTTAGTTTTACTACACCAACCGTTAATGTGAAACCTTGACTTGCTGCAGACAAAGGTGTGCATACTTTATCCCACAAACAAATATTCGCGTTAAGAGATAATTTGCAAATAGTAAGATAGTATCATTATTTCCTTATTACATACACTATTTGATAACATATTCTCATTGGAACCTTCATTATGTATGGATTCTAATAATGACAATTAAAAGAGGTAAAAAGAATAAACAATCATTATTCTATCCAAAATTGAAGAGCGGACCCTAATCCTTAATACTTTTATTACTTTGATATTTTAGTTATATCATATATTATATTTTTCTAAACCACAAAAAGACCATCTTTTTTTTAGAAATATAATTCTAAAATCTTCAAATAATTGCCCTGCGAATTGACAATGGACTGACGAGAAATTTATTACTTGGCACAACTTGCACTTGGGTTTAACCTTAAAGTTGTAGCGAATGAAGAATTTTTATTGAGCACGTTATGTCAAAATATTGTGAATTGTGTGCTCCTTAGTATTGGATTTTACTTCCAATGAGTTGTATTGGTCATTTTGTGATGTTCTAGAACTTACTTGATTTCTTTTTGAGGTGAAATCTTAGATAACTAGCAAATTTGGAAATGATTTAGGCCATCTTTGATCCGTTTGTACCTTTCAAACCTACCATGATCACATCTTTATTCACGAGTTACTGCTTTGAACCTTTTTCAAATAATGGCATGTGTAATGCCTATGAATGACCACTATTCAACTTTGGTTCCTGAAGCTCTCTACACCTACCCTTTACAGCCCAAAAAACTAATGATTATCCCTAAGAGAGCTTAAGGTGTGATGTTTTGTGCACAATCTTATCAAGGGATCATATGGAAATAATGAGGGCATGAATGAAGGCATTTAGGGGTATGAGCAAGGAAAATATGCAAGAAAACCATCACAACTCATGTTGATGAAAAGAAACAAGTTTGGGGGTTGGGAAAGCAAAAAAATGAGAAATGAAGCCTTGAGATTCATGAAAAGATTTAATCGAAAAAAGTGCTGAAATGGAAAAGAAAAAGAAAATATGAATCCCAAGGGAAAGAGGAGGAGAACTGGGGAAGAATGAAATAAATGAGGAGAGTGTGATATATATGCAAGATCTTAGGCTCTTTCACTTTGTTAATTCTCTACCCTTTCTTTGTAAGCCAATACCTAGGCCTTATGTTACAAGCTTATTGAAGTCCCTTTGATCTAAGTTGGCTAGTGTCTACATTAGTGGAGAAATTGTATGAAAAACAACCTTATGGAACACCTAGAATCTCATTGCTTTGATCATAAGACTCATTGGTTGTGAAATTCATACAAAAAATGCATGCATGAAAATTCAGGTTGACACTTTACACACACCCACATTTTGAATTCATGACTAGATTAAAGAAGCTCAAGTTTTGTAGTATCATTTGACTAGCTTTATGACTGTTAATCAAAAGACATATGAATTATTGGTATAAAACTAACTTATCAGTGACTCTTACTCGTGTCATCTATCCATGTGCACATGTCAGATGCCCAATAACCATCGTTGCACTTGCAAGTGCCCCTCCACCGTCGCATCCAACATTTGCATACCCCATTCACACGGTGACTGCACATTATGCTCAGGTTGGTGCTCCACCAATAGGCAACACATAGAGAAGAAAGCTTGTACGCATACTCAACCGACAGTGCTCCTACCCTTAGCTAAACGGCGACTGCTGTGATCCAATGGTTGTCTACACTTTGGTGGCAGTAGTTTTGCATTGTATTCTTCTTATCCAAAATTTAACAGTTAAATCAAAAATGCAAAAATTAAACAAGTCCCAATCAGAAATCACAACTAAAAAAAATTAATGTTTAAGTCCTAAAAGCAAAAATCGAAAGATAATTGAAAATGTGTAAATCATGGCTCTGATACCATTGATGTGTCAGGTAACCATGAAGTATGCACAATGAAAATTTAAAATTTAATTTAAAACGTGCCATATCAAATATGACATCACCCCTGGTTAGATGTGATTATCAATTTCGCATTTATCAATTGCCTAAACTAAACAGTCACTACAAGAAATTTGTATTTTAGTGATGAAATTTTTCATTGCTAACAAATACATTTTCGTCACTAATATGTCTTAGCGACGATAAACTCGCATCGCTAAAGTTGTTGTGGTAAGACCGTCAGAAATAATTTTGGGAAGGAAAATTCGGCAAACGTCACAAAGTTTAGCGATGAAATAATTTATCTCTATAATAAAAAAATTCATCGCTAAATAATTATTTAGCGATGCAATCCATAAGGAATTTCAGTGCTAAATAATTATTTAGCGACACAATCCATAAGGAATTTTGTCGCTAAGATATTTAAAAAATTAAATATTAAATAGATAATATAATATTTAGTGACGAAATTTAAGGTGTCGTCGCTAAGTTTAGCGACGAATAAACAACTTCGTCGCTATATTAATAACATTTTTCAAAAAAAATATAAAAAAATATTATCGACAAATTTTTAATTTCATCGCTAAGTTAATAAAATATTTAAAAAATAAAAAATCTTAGCGACGAATTCTGAAAATTTATTGCTAATATTACTTTTTTTTTAAAAATAATTTTTTTATTTCGATCATTTTACCATGTTTTAAACAACAAATCTAAACTATACCATGTTTAAATAACAAATCCACAACTTGTTTATCACAACCATTCACAAATATTCAACAACCCCTCATAACATATCCAACAACCATTCACAAGACATTTATCAAAACAACACTATATATTAAACATAATTGTATATATCAAAACAACAGCAACGACTAATATGAATAACATTGACATAACAATTAATCCATTAAAAAAAGTATGAATAACTGCACAAAATTTAAACATTTACACAAAACTAAGTTTGAGGCGGTGGAGGCCGGGGTAGAGCTGAGGAGGATGGTTGCTGCTGGGTTATCGACTGTATCACTTGCGATGCACCGGGAGACACCTTATCAAGAAACTGCAGAATCATGGCTTGTTGTGACTCCATGAGATGCGGTCTGTCTTTATAAACCAGTAGCTCAGTCCTAGTATCTGCTAGCTCAGTTCTTGTGTCTGCTAGCTTCTCTTGTATTATATAAAGCTAATCTTTAAGCATTGTATTGATCGGCCTGGATGATGTAGCATCAGAAATAGTCAACCTGAAAGGCTTGGGCCCATTTCCAAGCCCACACACGTACCCCGAACATGTACCGAGGACCTAGTCACACACACTTTCTACAATTTGTATATCGTCTAAGGCATGAGCATCATCCCTAGTATCTGTGTGAGCCTGTGACTCTCGGCATTCCTCTCGAAGTCGCACCATCTCATCCTAAAATTAATAAATATGTCAACATATTTATTTTCAAATAAATTGAAAAGTAATAATTGAATGAATTAATTACTTACATATACACTTTGAGCTCTATCTCCTACCCAACCCTTCATAGTGTAGTAGTGAATTTAATTAAAAATGGTAATCCGATCTTTTCTGCTAGTTCTATCAGTCTAGAAATAACATATGTCATATGTTACTTATTGAATAAAGTAATTATTTAAATGAAACTTAAGATTTTATATACTTACACCATTTAACTGTACTGCACAAAGGACTTTAAACCTCCACAATGATTATATGGTAATTTTGCTCGATTTGATGAGTTCATCACTGATTGTTTCTGTAAAAAACAATTAACGTAATAAACATCATAAGATTAAATTAATAAATATAAGATTTTATTAAATAAATTAGCTAAAACGTATTATTAAATTTACCTTAAACTCCTCTGACTCGAATAATGTACATATATACTCCCAATCTGCCTGTGTCTCATAGAAATTATGAGACATATGTTTTAGCCACTCCTCCCAAGGTAGGTTTGTGAGACTTTTGTCGTGTTTGTGCATCTTCTGGCAATTATCTTTGTATCGAGCACTCATCAGCCTGTCAGTCTTTTTCTTAACTAACTCTGGTCCTATGCCAAAGTCTACAGTAAACATAGCTTACAACAAAAAAATATATTAACATTTAATATATCAAAGAGAAAGTAAACCAACTAAGATAGTTAATTATACTAACCAATAACCGATCATATATGGGCCTCTTCCTCCTCTGTAATGTGCCTCCAATCAACAACTTATAATGGTGCAAACTTCTTCACTACTACATTGAGTTCCGTCATAAAGGAGGATCCATGCTGCCCTATAGGACGACCATCAAATTTGCGAAATGTGACTGGTATTCTTCCTATCTTCTCTATATAACATCTAAGTTTGTCACCATGTGTGGCTTATATCTCGATATTGCCTCTGTGTAGAAGTTGCAATAGTAAAAAAATATTTTACATTATTGCTCAACATAATTATTAAATAATGATAATATAAAACAAGTTAGAAAAAAAAACAAACCATCGAATATACCCTCATCCATCAGAATATCAGTAGTAGCTCGATCAATAATAGGTTGATCTTCAATCCATTTAGGAGGCATACCTATAAAAAACAAACATGTGGTAAGATAGATAATATAAAAAAATTATTTATGAATTTTACTAACAAATTAGGAATAATATTAATCTATTTAAAAATCTTACTATAAGACTCGTGCATAAGATGCATGCTCGTAAGACAAGAATATCCCATTCCATGGACATCAGCGTAGAGACACAAGTGTATGTATGCAGTTGCTTGTTAGAGACCAAGTACACTGAATTGACCTGCTTGAAATTCTTAGTTGGAAATCCCAAATGTCGAATTAAGAATTTCTATGTTACAATAGTGCAGGACTAGCCCTTTGACTTAAGGTAATATGGTAACCTTATATGTGTAATGCCTACTTAGATGTATCCTCTGATTGCCTAACAATTATAAAGGGATTATGTTGGGTATTGTATTTATACGTATGAAGGTTAATGAGTGGCCAATAAAGGATCCATCACTTATCGGGTAGAACAAGTGAATCTCCTATGTTTTCATAGTTCCTGACTCAGAAGACCTTAACCAAGGTAGAGTGAATATCAGAAAAGGGTTTCTGATGATTCATTAAGAGTCACTGCAACTTGAAATAAAATCATAGATATTGAGTCGATTAGGGTTTCGACTATTATTTATACCCTAAACTTAATCGAGAGATTAGTTGACAAAAGAACCTTACGTGCATGGTACTCATAATTGGAATAGGATAGGATCACTTGTAATTTCACCTAAGACTAGTTTGCCGTAATTACTCGCTAGATGTTTTCACAAATAGTGCGGTTCTAGGAATTAAGAAGTTAATTCCTAGTAGATTAATTAATTGGATTAATTAATCAGATTAATTGTTATTCATAAGTTGCAAATGTTGCAAGCCCACTACTAGTTTAGAAGTGAACCTAAAGGGTCACACACAATTTGGAATGAACATCTCTAGTTTATAAATCATCCAAGGGGTTGGATATAATTAATTAATTGAATTAATTTATTAAAGGATTAAATTAATTCAAAGAGTTGAATTAATTATTCAATTAAATAGTAGGACTATTTAATTGGACCTAATGAGATTATGAATCCAATTGGAGTGAATAAATTAATTGATTGGATCAATTAATTTAGAATTGAACTAATTTAATTAATTGGATTAATTAAATGGACTTGGAGAAGTCTAAACCCAAGTTTAATCAGACTTGTTGGAAGCCCACTTGAAAATAAGAGAAATTAAATAAGTGAATAAGATTTACTTATTGAATAATATATGCTATTATACATATGAATTTAAGGGATAAATTCGTAGCTTGGAAGACAAGACAAAAGGAGAAAATGTTGCCCTAATTTTGCAAGAAAAATTTGTCAATAATGAAAAAAAAGGAAAGATTTTATTTTGTGCATGTGTTGTTAGTTTGTTAAGGAAAGTGAGACTTTTCCATACAAACTAATTATCATGTGAGGATGAAATTAGGGTTGCCCTAATTTTTGTTGCCTCCTTATACATATGATATATTGAAGATAATTTTTTTTCTATCCAACACTCTTATAATTTTCGGCCATAGAAATAATTAGAAGAAAAATCATTTTCTTCATTTTGTGTTCCTTTTCTCTTTTGTTGTATTGCTCAAGTGTATATTTTAATTGTTCTTCTTTTACAAGTTAAATTAAGAATGATTGAATAAACTTTAATCTTTAATTCACAAGTTGGATTGAAAGGGTATAAGTTCACTCCACACTAGGCTACAAAAGAAAATAGTAGAAACTAGCAATTTTATTATTTTCGGTGTTCTTGTCCAAGGTGTGGACTTTCTTTGGAGGGAGGATGCATGGACTCCTTTGAGGCGTATTTGCAACCATCCAGCAATTGATTGACCCATTCCTTGCATTATTAACAAAGGAGTCAAGAAGGTATCAATATTCACACTATTTAATTATACTATTTAATTAAATACTATTTATATATTGCTGATCGTTTAATCATTTTTGGTTACCCGAGGTAGTGCATTAATTGTTAATGTATGTTTTTATTAATTTTTTTTAATTTCGCTGCGTTTACCTTGTGGTCATAGCTAACCCAACAATATTATCCAAGTAATAAACTTGTCTTGCTTGAATTGTCAAAATAATGGATCATCCTCATAGCATGTATTAGATGTGTCAATACATGTTAGACCGAACTCTTGCACGACTGATTGCTTTTTCGGGTTACACTAGAAACAATCACACCAGAATAAATGTATCTTATATCCAAACGTGTAAAAAATTAAAACAACATCCTTCAAAACTCTAAAAACATCTAAGTTATTGCCGTCGTCGAATGATGGTACACTAACCTCACTATTTTGGGTATTCCAATGAGTATGTATGGTATCAAACACCATTAATAATACAAGCATCATATAGTCGAACTTCAACATCAGGTCCCAATGCTAGAGAGTATAATTAATCTGTGGCCTTCGGATTTTTTTGATTTCTTAGCCTAATCAGTTTTCCCTAAACCACTATGGAAATTTCTCCTCGTAACATTGTAGAATTAGTTTGAAGTATTTCTTGATGAAAGAATTTGCAAATGTTCACTGCACACACATATATATAACTATTACGAACTCCTGTGTCAAAATTACAAACAAAAAATAGAATAGAATTTGAAATGTTACTTTCTATATCGATCGACATCCTTGCAATTATTAAGAACCTACCAATATGTTTTTTTACATAAAACAAGAGGCAATTTATGATTTCGTTGGTTGCCTATCACTTTTACTTATTGATTGAAAATATTTATGATAAATAAAATGGGTTAACTAACATCTTTGTTATGTTCTGGTCTAGTAAATCTTGTTTCAATTTGACTCATATACAAAGATGAGAAAGTCAATGCTTCATTCACAACATATTCCTCTGCAATAGATCCCTCTAGTCTTGCCATATTGCGAACATACTTCTTGAGTGTTCTCAAATACCTTTCAAATGGGTACATCCATCATGATGAAACAGGTCCAACTAATATGGCGTCACGGGGTAAATGAATTGCCAAGTGAACCATAATGTCAAAAAATATGGATGAAATATTTGTTCCATCTTGTACAAAATGAATACTATGTCCTCCTCCATTTTTCTCAAGTCTGCAACATGTAAAGTTCTTGAAGTGAGTTTTTTGAAGAAGTCACATAGCTCAACAATTCTGTCACACATATCCTTTGGCAAAAACTTTCTTATGGCAATTGGAAGTCATCTTTGCAAAAGGACATGATAGTTATGTGTCTTTAAGCCATATAACTTTCCATCATTCACATTCACATTCCTTGAGATATTTGCAGCATAACCATCTAGGAACTTTAAAGATTTTAAAATTCGACAAAATTCACGCCTTTATTCCAAAGTGAATATGTAACTTGCATGTGGCTTACTGACTCTATCCCCAATCTTCTTTAGGTGAAATTTACTCCTTATACTCATATCTTGCATGTCTAATCGAGCTTTGACTGTGTCCTTTGACTTCCCATCTATACTCAACAATGTGCCAACCAGAGCATCACAAATATTCTTTTCAATGTGCATAACATCCAGATTATGTCTCAACTTCAAGTCTAACCAATACTCTAACTCAAAGAAAATTGTCTTCTTAACCCAATTTGTATCACCAACCGACCGTCTTCTTTTGCCAGTCACCGCAGGATCTTTACCAAATGTCACTTCAGGCAGCGCATCTAACTGAGTTAAAATCTCACTACCATTAAAGGTTCGTGGTGGACCTTCACTTTCAAAACTTTCCGTTGAAGCTCTTATTTTTTTGCCATGAGTGTTTATCATGTATGAACCGACGATGGCCTGTGTAACATTTTTACTACATAATCTTTTACTAATAATATCTTCAAGACATGCACGATATGCATTATAACCCTTAGTGCTCTACCAAGATACTATCCCATATGTTGGGAAGTCATGAATTGTCCACATAAACAGCATGTAATCGAAATATTCATTCATTAGTGGCATCTTATGCTTCTATCCCCTCACTCCATAACTATTTCAATTCATTGATTAAAGGACGCAAGTATACATCTATCTCTTTTTCAAGTACCTTAGGCCCAGGAATTAAAAGAGATATAATAATGTACGACAGTTTCATCATTTTCCATGGGGAAAAATTATATGGCACAAGTAAAATTGGACACATACTGTAAGCATTTGACATATTTCCAAACGGATTAAAACTATCAGTTGCCAATCCCAAACGAACATTTCTAGGATCATCTGCAAATATTTCATGCAATTTGTCAAACTCTTTTCACACTTCAGCATCAATTGGGTGTCTCAATACCCTATCTATTTCAACCCTTTTTTCCTTATGCCATCTCATATCCCTTTCTATATGTTTCGAGAAAAACAACCGCTTCACTCTTGGCTTCAAAGGAAAATATTGAAGGACTTTTTGAGGGATCTTTTTTCTTGTTCACCTCATCATACTTAAATTGAGGCTTCTTACACGTCGAACATGTATCCTTGCCATTGTGTTCATCCCAAAATAAAATACAATCATTTTTACAATCATGTATACATTCATATCCCACCCCTAACTCTCTCAACATTTTCTGACCTTCGTAATGAGAGCTTGGAATTGTATTCAATTTTGAAAATGCTTCTTGCAGCAATTGTAGCAACATATTAAATAACTTGTTGCACCAACTATTCAACACCTTCACATGTATTAATTTCACTAAGAAATTAAATGCAGAAAAATATAACTCTCGTTGTGCTTCTTCAAACATTGATATATAACTTTCTCCCAACTCCTCTGCAAGCGTGTTCTCATTATTATCCTCCCGTCGAACCCCACTACTACCAATGACTTCAGCATCCCTTAAGTCATTTAACATATCAAAGAAAGTATCATCTTCTTCGTCCACTCTCACATGCTCAACTTCATTTACTGGATCTGTATCAACACTTGGTGTAGTAACTTCCCCATGAAAAGTCCACACTTTGTAGAACTTAGAAATCTCCCATCTATAAAGGTGTCCTTGAACGTAATCCAAATTAAATTGATATAAATTTCCACACCTTCGACAAGGATAACGAATCTTCGATAACACAAATGTTGACATATAATTCTTGGCTATGTCCAAAAATTGATTTAAACTATTTATGTATTCTAGAGCCACTCGATTCTAATTCATTATCCAATTTCAATCCATAATTATATAACCTGTTGATGATAGTAATTAGATAATTAATTTAAGCCATTCATGTTCATTAATGGCATGCATTGCTCCCACTTCTCCTTTCACTCTTTGGTAAGGGCCCTATCCTATTCAAGAACGTACACTTATTTGTGGTTTTATAAGTATGACCATTTTGTTTCATGCACGTGAAAATTTTGGCAGCATCTCCCCATAGTTCTCCAAGTACACATATTACAGTGTACCCGAGAACAAAGGGAGATATAAACTATAATAGTTAATCACGTACATGAGACAAATAACATACAAATAGAACCACATTAAGTACACATTTTCAAACTGTCCAAATTGGATAATTTAGAATTTAACATCAAATTTTAAAATCATTCAATATTTTAAATTTTTTTGATGCTAAATTCCAAATGAGGTCTAATGTTTGCGAATGCATATGCATGACATGTATAGTTATAACATATTTAATAGGATAAACAAAACCATGAATTAGATATGAAGACCTTAAGAAGTTTTGTTTAGTTTGATCATTTAAATTAAAGTTTTATCATTAATAATATATTTTTATAAATTCCATAAATTTGTCATTTGATTCAAGAACTCAAATGAATCTCAATCCCTTCATCACTTTTCATTTCATTCAAATAAAACATTAGTACAATCAAATTTTATATTTCTCTTTTGAGGGGACAAAGAGAAGCATAAAGTTATTATAATTCATAGCTATATTTATGCGAAAAGCAATTGTAGCATCGAGAACACTGAAATTCACTTGTTTATTTTATATCTAGTACATCTTCTCTTGATGGAGAAATGATGGAAAAAAATAAAGGGTTGACGATCTGTGTGTGTGTGTTTGCGAAAGAGAGATAGAAAAAAAAAGCTTTAAGATATGAGGACTATACAGTAGTACTGTTCGGAGAAGCATTATGATAATTTACTATATGGTGTGTTGTTTTTGTTGTTTAGCATTTGTTGTTTCATCTTGTATTCACAAGAGGGACAGTTTCATCACCCACAGAGCATTCTGTGATGCTTTGCCTGAAGAAAGTTCAAGATCAATGACACAAAACCTACTTTTG
Source organism: Paulownia fortunei (assembly GCA_019321725.1). Taxonomy (NCBI): domain Eukaryota; kingdom Viridiplantae; phylum Streptophyta; class Magnoliopsida; order Lamiales; family Paulowniaceae; genus Paulownia; species Paulownia fortunei. The sequence goes on along the minus strand of JAGSPU010000189.1, from coordinate 22,388 downwards.
TCTTCCCAAATAGCCCCTAACCAAGCTCAAATCCATGCCTTCCATCATCCCTTAATCCCACTCAAACAAGAAAACCAAAATTTCACCTTCAAGAATATGCTTTGTTCTATTGCATCAGTTTATGTGAATTGAAAAAGGCAAGGCAGAATCATGGAAAAGCCTTTCTGCTTAGGTGAAAGTATACAAGGTGAGATAGTTCTCAATAGGAACCAACAAGCACCACTTCTCAAATTGAGTGTTGAACATGAAATAAAGTTAGTTTTGGAATCAAAACAAGCTATTGAAGATAATTCAGTGCTTTAGAAAATGAAAGAGCTAGGGATACAGAGGTAAAGTATCCACCTTTGAATACTGTCTGGTTTTAAGTTTCTTTGTACTGATAAAATTTCAATATTCTTCCGGTCAAAGTAAATCAAAATTGAAAAAATTCAAGTACAAGAATATTTATTTTATCATATATCAGGGTAAACACATTTCAACCTCCCTCCATGGCTATCAACTAAACAACAAGCAAGAAATACAAAAAAAAAATAACAAAAATAATTTATGGATTAAACACAAACTTTACCTAAAAAGAGATGCAAACAAGGGTGATGTCGGTGCCTCAGCTGAAGTTTGAGCAATGAGGTAGGTGGCGGTTATGCGGTGGCAATGCAGCGGACAAGCAACCAGAGATAAAGAAGAAAAGACAGCGACGACACTGGCTGACCGTGGAGGAATGGACAATGGCTGGATGAAAGTGACTGATGGTGGACCAGATTGCTTCTGAAATGGGGGAAGGAGAAAATGGATGTCGGGTACTAAAATACCAAACTTAGCGACAAAAATAATCTTTTGCCGCTAAGTTTAGTGGCGAAATAAAAAATTTTATTGTTAAGTATCATCTTAGCGGCGAAATATTTTCACATCATCGCTAAAATTAATATATATATATATATATATATATAATTTTATTTTTAATACTTAGAGACGACAAAGTAAAACATCATTGCTACGTATCATCTTAGCAGCCAAATATTTTCACATTGTTGCTAAAATTAAAAATATAAATATAAAATTACTTTTAATTTAGCGACGATAGGAGCACGTCATCGCTAAAGGTAATACTTAGCGACGAAACCACAAAACTTCATCACTACATGTCATCTTATTGGCCAATTGAGAAACATCATCGCTAAGATACAAGAAAAAAAATTATTGTTGGCAACGAAATGTAAAATTTTGCCACTAAAAGTAATATAATTTTTTCTCTTAAAATTCAGCGAAGAAGTTATAAGTTATCGTCGGTAACATCAGTTTTAGTGGTGAAATTATTTATCGTAGCTAAATATGTGATACCCGAGACTCTTACTACTCACATGGCCAAATATGATTCATGCATTACGTGTTAATTTTATATGCTATTTGCATTTCTATTGACATTGCATAATTTATTTCATTTTATACGACATTCTTGAATATTAAACTTAATTATGAAGTTCTTGCACGATATTAGTTATTGAATTTCCTAATTTAAGTAGTTGATTTTATATTGAAATAAGAAGAAAATGAGGTGGATCAATATTAGATATAGATGGGATATATATGTTTAATTTTGGAAGTGTTAAAAGTGTTACTAGTAAGCTTATACGGTTTAATTTGATTTGATCAAGTTATTTCAAAAGTATATATTTTTAAATTAGCATACTTGGGATATTGGATATGATATAATGCGATTTAAGTGTCATTACAAGGCCCATATGTGCATATGATTTCAGAAATGCAAATTTGATAATTCTTTAAGAATCGGATGCGAATCGGTTTGGAGATCGAATGAACGGACATAGGAAAAAACAATGGGAATGAATGGTGACTAAGATAGGTTGCAACCAAATAAAAATAGGTGAGACACACAAGATTAGGGCTGCAAGATAAGGGAGAAAATTAGATTTTACCATTTACTTGCCACCTCACGCTTTCTTATTAAGCTTAAGCTAACATCTCAAGCTAACACCTCAAACCCTTCACCCTTAAGCCACGACCAGACCCTCATTTCAGCCATTTTGATCTTCCAAACACACACCTTAAGGTCTCCAAGTGATCCAAATTGATTCCAAGTTGAAATAAAAGCAAGAAAAGCAAAGGAGAAGTGATTACCATCAAGTTAACCTCAAAATCTGCATAGGTAACACTTATCTACAGTTTTTCCTTTGGTTTTCAGATTATTATGAATGGTTTTATTGTTTATTAAGATTTAAATATCTCTTATAAAAGTGTTAGGAAGTTTTTAGTTAGACTTTGGTGCACAAAGAAAGGTTTTTGATGACAAACACTTAATAGGAAATACTTGTGGCAGAAACTGTCGTCTTACTGTTTTCTTGTGTTTTAGGCTTCAAAAGTGTATGATATATTGAATAAAACCTATAATTATTACCATTTACATAAGAATATATGAATTAAGAGTATTGGAATGAAGTTTTATCAGTTTAAAATTGAAATAGAGAATGATATTGGAGAAACACTCAAACTGCCAAAATAGCAAAATCTGTTTTGGTGTGCTGTGAAGAAGACTGAATTAGGGGAGCTAAATCCATTATTTTTGGTAATAATATGACCTTTTTGTCTCCTTATATATGTTATCTAAGTATGGTGAAAATTTTGGAGTGATTGAATATACTTAAGGGTGTCAAAACCATTAATGTCATGAAGTGTGCAAAACTGTCACGGTAGGAAACAATCTGTTTCAGTATGTCGTGAAGAGAGCTGAACTTGGGGAGCTATATCCATGATTTTTAGCAATTCTATGATACGGTTACATTTATATATATGTTATCTAAGTGTGGTAAAAATTTTGGAGTGATTGGATATGCTTAGGGATGTTATAATTATCACGCAACTAAACTTGACAGCAAGAAAATATGAAAATGTGAATCTGCCACATTTGATCACTTAGCATGTTTCAACTTAGACATGTTGCTATTGAGTGTTAACAATTAGGTACATGCTATTAGAGTTATAATACTTCAATTACATGATGATTTCATGTATTTAAGATGATAAATTGAGGTATTTGAGGGGCTATATTGGGTTCTAGTTTGTGAAAGCTTGATTGTTAGCTTATAGCTTGGTATTTAAGGTCTAGTATGAGATTTTGTGCTTTCAACTTGCCAAATTGGGAATGGTGCTTGATGTTGGGTAATATTACAGGCTATTTTCCTTCTAAGGTTGGAGAGGAATACTAAACAAATTTAGACTAAGCCACCAACCAAGTGAAAGGTAAGTAAAGATTCATTTGCAACTACAATGAATAGACATAGTAGATGTGTGAATTATATGTAATATCATAAATCATACGTGCATAGTAGAGGGCTCTCAATTGAGCATACATACATGGGCATTGTCATTGGCACGTGCATGCATCATATACACACATTGTGATAAATCTTGCATTGCATGGCATGATTGTGAGAAAGGAAAATATTTTGCTGACCACTACTAGTGCACCGAAGCATGCATGAATTTGCATAGTTTTATACATGGATTTGCAGGTTCGCGTTCATGAATTTGCATGCGTATGAGTATGCATGGATTTGCATGCTTATATGGTTATTAGCCATTGGATTATGGCGGTATACAGAGCTCTTTTTTGGTGCATGGGATAGTAGCGTTGGTCAGGGGCCCAAAAAAGAAATGATTTTAAGAGAAATATTTTTATGCATAAAACTGCATTGTGGGCATAGCATGTTGAGATGCATGACTTGATATTGTGGATTATTCTTTGACATGCATAATCATTACTTGCTGAGCGTTAGCTCATATTGTTTATGCATTGTAGGTGAGTACGACGATACCTGAAGCATCTTTTATTGCTGGGCGGCGGTTGGAGCTCCTGCAGGTATCTGAGAGAGTGTGTGTATGGATGACGACCTGTTGGGCTATTTTGTTGGCTTGTTATATTTTGAGTCTGTTGTATTATATTTTTAGACTGGTACTATATCTCGCTTTTAAAACTTTACTGTAAATAAGTATGTAAATATTGGGTCATTGTGGGTGTTGTGCTTTTATATAAATACTGATCCTGCTATATACATGACATGTGTTAGAAAGTATTTTAAATAGGGTTGTGCATGTAAGAAGTGATTTATCTTTTCTTAAAGTGTTACAAAAAAAATATTCCATGTATGCACACAGGTTCTATCATGTTAAATTATAATATATATCTAGTTGTGTAGTAATGGGGGTGTTACAAAATATTACCTATGACATATTCTATTTCACCGCTAAGTCCACATACGAAAAATCTAATTAATTGTTTTTTATTATTTCCGACGATATCTAAAGTTTTCGTCACTAATATTTAACTTAGCGATGAAATGATAATTTTGCTACTAAGATTTCATCGCTATTTTTCAATTTTTTGTGGTGAATAAAGGGTTTTAGATTTGTACTTCTCAAGCACTCCAACTGTAGAAGTGATTAAAGCAATCAATTACTAGCCACCACAGAGAAAATGATTTGTTATGATCCAGATGTCTCCCTTCTAATGAAGTCCACACCTTTGGGAAGAACACAAAATAAGAACCCTGCTAGCGATTCTAATTCCTTTACTAATCTAGTTTATTAAAGTAATTTAACTGAATATTAAATCTTAAACCAACAGGTGGTAATATAAGTTGAATACTTTGATTCAATCAAAAGATGAAACTTTTCATTGAAGGAAGAAAGAAGGAAGATGGATATTTTGGGAGAAAACGTTTCTCTCTCCTTTTTCTTTGTTGTTGGCTGAAAATTTTAACAGTCCCACTTTTAAATTCTTGGCCCTACCCTTTTATGTGTTTGAGGGTTTTAGTTGATCTCATAATTTACCAAAAACCTTCGAGTATATCTTCAAGGATATCATATATCTTCTTGTATCTTCTTAAGATACTATGTGATATTGTCTAATAAATTTAGATAATTCCAAGAATAAAAATATCTTATTCTTTTTTCCTTCTATTTTTTTTCCAACAACTCTAGTGAGCCTCTCTTAGTGGGCCATTTCAAATTGGGCTTGGACCTTTAATTAAATTCAATAATTAATATAATTAATTGATCGAAGCCCAAATTTAATTAATTGATCTTAATTAATTAATTTAATTCCATCAAACTACCTAATAATAATAGGCCTAATTAAATAATTGAATTATTTAATTGAGTAACTAATTTAATAATTAAATAAATTTATGGCGGAAATAATTAATTGATCTAATCAATTAATTATTTCACTTTAATGGGTTTCTTATCCTATTAAGTCCAATTAAAAAGTTTAATTAATTAATTGAATAATGAATTCAACTATTTAAATTAAATTAAGTCCTAATTAACTAATCTTTATTAATTAATTAGATCCAACTCCTTAGATCAATTTCTAGATAAGAAATGCTCCATCCCAAATTGTGTGTGATCCTTTAAGTTCACAACTAAGCTAGCAGTAGGCTTATAACATTTGCAACTTATGAATAATAATTATACTGGTTAATTAATCAAAATAATTAATCCACTTTACAGTAACTCTTTAATTCCAATAACCTCGCAATTCATGGAAAAAGTGTATCATTACTACCTAGTCTTAGATAAAATAGCAAGCGAATATATTTTAGTTACGAGTATTATAAATTTAAGGTGCTTCTATCTACTAATCTCCCAATTGAGTCTAAGGTATGGATTTTAAGTCAAAACCCTAAATAACTTAATAACTATGATTCCACTTCAAATTCCACTAACTCATGATGAATTATTAGAAATCCCTATCTAATATTCATCATGCCTTTGCCAAAGACTTCTAAGACATAAATTGTGAAAATATAGGAGATTCACTTGTTCTACTAGACAAGTAACGGATCCTTTGTTGGCCAGTTATTCACCTGCATACATGCAATGCAATACCCAACGTCTCCCATTTGGGTTGTCAGGCAATCAGAACACATATCAAGATAGAGAACGATGTGTACAAGGCTACCATGGTGCCTCAAGTCTAAGTACTAGTCATGTACTATCATAACATGAAAATTCTTACTTCGACAGATAACGACTCTAATTAAGAATTTCTAGCGAGCCTATTTAGTGTACTTATTTTCTAACAAACACCCGCATATATGTACTAGTGTCAGTACTTAGATACATATGGAGTGAGACATCCTCCTCACATGAGCATGTATTGTATTTTAGGGCTATGCTCTGAAAACAGCGGCATGTCTATTTAATAGAGCGCCATCAAAGTTAGTGCCTAAAATATCATATGAGATGTGGTGTAGGAAACCACCCTCTTAAAAATACCTTAAGGTATGGGAGTGTGCTTCTTACGTGAAGCAACAAGTGGGAGATAAATTGGATATAAGATCCAATTTATACAAATTCGTGAGGTATCTAAAGAAATCTAGTAGATACTATTTCTATAACTCCTTGGAGCAAAAGGTGTTTATTTTGAGGAATGCCACCTTGTTAGAAGAGGAGTTTCTATTAGATAGAAATGACAAAGTCATGGAACTTGAAGAAATTCAAGAACCACAAAACCTCCCAACAAATGTAGTAATAGGCCAACAAGTTGAGGCTAGCCTTTCTGACACATAACCTCCTAAGAGAACCAAACGTATCTCAAAGCCATCTGAGAGGTATGGATTTTTGTTATAGAACAATGAGGAGAATCTCTCATTGGATAGTGATCTGAGGACTTATGGAGAGGCGATGTCTGACATAGACTTAGGAAGTTGGCAAGATGATATGCAGTCTGAGATAGACCCAAGTACTCCAACAAGGTATGGACCTTAGTGGACCCACCATAGGGAATAGTTCTATTAGTAGCAAATAGGTCTACAAGTGGAATCTTAGAGTAAATGGAGAGATAGTGACCTATAAAGCACGAATGGTCGCAAAGGGTTATACTAAGAAGCAAGGAATTAATTATAAGAAAACCTTTTCGTCAGTGATGATGCTTAAATCCATCTAAATACTCCTGGCCATATCAGCGCATTATGACTATGAGATATGGTTGATGGATATGAACACTACTTTCCATAATGGAAATATTAAGAAAGAGATCTATGAGAGACAACTAGAAAGCTTCAAATCTAGAGAAAGTGAGCAAAAGGTTTACAAGCTCCAGAGATCCATTTATGGACTCAAGCAGGCTTCCCAAAGTTGTAACATTCAGTTCGTCAAGGTAATCAAATCGTTCGATTTCAACAAGAACCCGGATAAACCTTGTGTCTACAAGAAGGTTAGTGGGTGCACAGTGATATTTATTATGTTGTATGTTGACGAAATCCTACTAATTGGGAATAATGTGGAGATGTTGCAATGAACTAAGACTTGGTTGTCTAACTAGTTCTCCATGAAGGATCTGGGAGAAGCATCCTTTATTCTGCGAATAAAGATCTATAGAGATAGGCCTAGAAGGATGATCAGATTATCCCAATCCATATACATACACAAAATGCTAAAGAGGTTTAAGATGGAGGAATCCAAATAAGGATTCTTGCTAATGAGTCATAGTATTTCTCTCTTAAGGGCTATGTCTCAAAAGACTATTGAGGAGAGGGAAATGATAACCCAAATAGCTTATGGTTCTGCCACTAGAAGCATAATATATGGAATGCTATATACAAGGCATGATGTAGCATATGCTCTGAGTGTCTCGAGGAGATATCAGTCCAATCCAGGAAAGGAACATTGAAAGGCTGTAAAGATAATCCTCATGTACTTAACAAGAACTAAGGATATCTTTCTAGTATATGGCTCTAGAGAACTTAATCTAGAAGGCTATACTGATTCTAGTTTTCAGTCCAATATAGATGACTCAAAGTCCATATGCGGATACATATTCACCATAAATGGTGATGCAGTCAGCTGCAAAATTTCCAAGAAAGACACGACTACAGATTCCACCACTGAGGCTGAATATGTTGTTGCATGCGATGCAGTAAATGAAGTTATTTGGATAAGGAACTTCATTTAAGAGTTGGGTGTAACAACGGGCTATTGCGTAAGTAAAAGAACCAAGATCTCATCAAAGATCTAAATATATTCTGAGGCGATACCATTTGATTAGAGAGATCATTGGTAGAGGGCAACGTCATAGTGGATAGAGTCGCTTTGATGAAAAATATAGCGGACCCACCAACTAAACCCCTAGCGCAGAAGATATTCGATGGACAACGGTGTAGTGACACTAGTGCATGTATGCGAGTGCTTGTTAGAGAACAACTACACCGACAGGCCCACCAGAATTCTTAATTGGAGACTTTATCTGTCGAAGTAAGAATTTCCAAGTTACGATAGTACTTGATTAGTTATTGGACTTGAGGTACAATGGTAGCTTTGTGCATGTATGGAGGTTAATAACAACCAACAAATGATCCGTCACTTGTTTGGTAGAATAAGTAAATCTCCTATGTTTTTTATAGTTCATGACTTAGAAGTCCTTGACCAAGATAGGATGAGTGTTAAACGGGGGTTTTCTAACGATTCATTATGAGTCATGCAACTTGAAATGGAATTATAGATATTGAGCCAATCAGGGTTTTAATTTATAATTCATGCTCTAGATTCAATCGGGAGATTAGTTGACAGAATGGCCTTACATGTAAAGTACTCATAATTGAAATAGGTTCACTTGCTAATTCACATAAGACTAGGTAATCATGATAAACTTGCTAGGTCTTTGCCTTGATTTGTAAGGTTCTTGAAATTAAAAATTAATTTTAAGCAAATTATTTAATTAACTTAAATAATAAGAATAATTAAATTCAAAGAGTTCAATTATCAATTAAATAATTAGATTATTTAATTGGACCTAATAAGATTAGAAAACCTATTGGAGTGAAATAATTATTTGATAGGATCAAATTAATTATGTAGCCTATAAATTAATTTAACTGTTAAATTATTCTACTCAATTAAATAATTAAATTATTTAATAGGGTTTAATTTGATTTGGTGGGCTAGATGAAATTAATTAATTAAATTTATTCTTAAATAATTAATTAGATTAATTATGGGATTTATTTTAAGTCCAAGTTCAATTCAAAGAGGCCATTAGGAAAGGCCTATAAGTATTGTTGGAAAAAAATGAAAACTCAAGAGTTTGATATCTTAAAAGTCTTTACGTATCTTTGGAAGATGTAAGATATAGAGTTGGAAATTTCTGGGAGATTTGGAATCAACTAAAAATTTTCCAACCAATAAAATAGAAGGTCGAAAATACCATGAGTAGGACTTTTGGAATTTTTGACCCCTATTACAAATACTAAAGGGCCAAAAATTTGAGGAATAATTCTCTTTCAAATTTTTGGCCAATAAGAAGAAACAAATAGGCAAAAGTTTTCCTTGTTCCATCTTTTCTTCAACCAAAATTTCATTCGATAAAGGTATAATTAAGTGGTCCACCCTGTTGTGACCACCAGAGGCACGCCCCCTATCCACCCCTATGATCCTCCAAGAAGTAATACTCACGGTACCCTAAAATATCATATAAATAAGCCACATAGGCCTCGGTACACTAGTAGTGTCCAACCAAAACATTTTCTTTCTAAAAATAATATTATGCTTACAAAACCTCAACTATGAGCACGTGTAAATATTAATGAATGGTATGTTCAATGACAACGGATCCCATGTCCCATCATCCAAGTAACGTATGCACTATAATATATTTATAATACTCATCAAGACACAAGGACCATATTTAATATAAATAAGGCAAGAAATATTATACCTATGCATTGTAGTTGCAAATGGATTTTCACTTACCTTTAATCGGTTGTGTGTTACTTCTAGCTTTCTTAAGTATTACTCCCCAACCCTAGAGGTGAAAAAATCTATAAAAATATAAGATATCAATCACCATCCTCAATTAACAAGTTCATTATACCTAATGTAGTATAAAGTTATTGAATCTCAATTTAACTAAACAACCTTACCACTTAGAAACTATAACCGAATACAACCTTTTACGAACCTTTGTTCCACATCTTAAATGTATACTAACCTCACTTAATTGATTTATTATAACTCTTATAACATCTCCCTAAATGTTAGGGATCAAATGCACCACATCTATGCAGGAACATGTTAATGAACCAAATGGGATAGATTCACAACTTCACATTTTCTTGCTGTCATATTAATTTCATGATGATTTTGACACCCTTAGACATATACATTCACTCCCCAATTTTTATCACACCTAGCTAAAATAAAAAATAATGTAAAAATATCATATAATGGCTAAAACAAATGGATATAACTTCCCAAGTTCAGCTCCCTTCACAGCATACTGAAACAGATTTTTTCTAACGTGACAGTTTTGCGCACTTCATGACATTAATGGTTTTGACACCCTTAAGTATATTCAATCACTCTATAACTTTCAGAACACTTAGATAACATATACAAAGAGACAAACAGGTCATATTCTTTCCAAAACTCATGAATTTAGCTCCCCTAATTCAGTCTCCTTCACAGCATACCAAAATAGATTTTGCTACTTTGGCAGTTTGAGTGTTTCTCCAATATGATGCTCTATTTCAATTTCTAACTGATCCAAATCCATTCCAATACTCTTAACTCATATATGGACATGTAAATGGTAATAATTATAGGTTTTATTCAGCATACCATACACATTTGAAGCCTAAAACACAAGAAAAAAATAAGGTGACAGTTTCTGCCACAAGTATTTCCTATTAAGTGTTTGTCATCAAAAACCCTTTCTTTGTACACCAAAGTCTAACTAAAAACTTTCTAACACTTTTATAAGAGATATTGAAATCTTAATAAACAATAAACCCATTCAGAATAATCTGAAAAGCAAAGGCAAAATCGTAGAAAAGTGTTACCTATGCAGATTTTGAGGTTAAACTTGACGGTAATCACTTATCCTTTGCTTTTCTTGCTTTTATTTCAACTTGGAATCAATTTGGAGCAGTTGGAGACCTTAAGATGTGTGTTTGGAAGCTGAAAATGGCTGAAATGAGGGTCTGGTCGTGGCTTAAGGGTGAAGGGTTTGAGGTGTTAGTTTGAGATGTTAGCTTAAGCTTAATAAGAAAGCATGAGGTGGCAAAGCTTGAGGTGTCAAATGGTGGTTTAAATCTGATATTATACACAACTTACACAGCTCTAATCTGGTGTTTCTCAGCATTTATTCCTTTATTTACAACCTATTTTAATTTCCATACGATCGAATAATAAATTCTACCCTAATTTCTTAATCCTTGATTCGATCTTTAAATCGATTAACATCCAATTCTTAAATAGATTATCCAGTTTTCATTTCTAAAATCATATGCACACATGGACCTTGAAATATGATACTTATATCAAATTACATCATGTTTAATATCCTAAGTATTATTAGTTTATGGATGTATACCTTTAAAACACCTTGATCAAGTTGAATTGAAACATATTAGCTTACTAGTAATACCTTTAATTACTTCTAAAATTATAACATATAACCTATGAATATCCAATAGATTGACCAATCTATTCTTTCTCTTATCTAAATATTGAATTTCTTACTTAAGTTATAAGATCTCAACCACTAATATCATATGATAGCATTAGAGGTCTAACGATTAAGAATGCTATATAAGATGCCATGTAAATGCTAATGCAAATTAGCATATAAGTATCATGTAATGCATGAATCACATTGTCTAAGTGAGTAGTGTGAGGATTATGTATTACAACTTAGCATCCTCCTTCTTGCCATCACTTGTAGATAATTTCAAGTTGATTTTAATTGTTGCAATTAAACTAAAGAATAGAAGAAGCTTCGTAGGGCATTGAAGATTTTAAGAAGTGAAGAATCACTTAGTGGTTGTAATCTTCTATTTTGATTTCTTCTTTTATTTTGCTTAGTTTGAGAAATTTGTCAGAATCATGATGTTAGGAAATACTTGGTGCTTGTTTAATTTTAATATGCACTAAATCACATTTGTCAAGGTTTTGAAAGCCATTTTTATGGAGTTATGAGTTGATGTTTATATTGTGATTAGAATGTTGTTTTTATTGTGATGGGAAAATGTTATGTTTTTAATATTTCTTGAGACTTGGCCAATTTCAAGATAATTTTAATTGTTGCAATTAAGATCCAGATGTGAGGTTGAAATATGGATCGGGTAATATATGCCATGAAATGACCCCTATATAGATATAGGCATAGGTACGTGCAGTAGTCATATGTGTGAAAATTGAAAGCTTTTAGAATTAACAAACTCAAGGCACTCTTAGGAGGATGGCCCATAGCTGGAGATGGCGTAAGTAGCATACTCGAGGTAGATTTGGTCCGACTCAAGAGAGAGAACCAATTACATTAGTAAGTAATTGGAAGACCCACCATCACACAACCCACACCATTCATAATCACAATTAAGCTAGGTTCATAACAACATAGGATGGCTAACCAATGTCTTGACTCTTCTTAGTATTGAATTCAATCCCCTAATCTACTTTGGTTTGAGTTGTTTTTCTTAAATTTAGTAGTTGCTGCATTTTAATTCAACCGCCACCACATTCGTTAGGTCTAATGTAACATAGTTAATCCATATTTAGTACTTGCACATGCACTCCCTAGGGACACTCAACTCTATTCATTCTTTATTACTTGTTGACACCGTGCACCTGGGGTTTGCTACCACTTACTTTAAGGTCACCAAGTTTTAGCACTGTTGTCGAGGAGTATGTCTTATGTAATATCAAAGTTAATTTATCTAGTTGTAGTTTGACCATTTTGCTTGGTTTATTTTTGTTTTGTTTCTTTTATTTTTTTGTTCTGGTTTACTTTAGTTTTTTTGTTTGTTTCTTTTGGAGGCTCTTTGTTGGATGCAATGGCAACATATACACATTATTCACCAACCGATTATGCCATGTCAGTGGGGACTTTTGGAAATCAAGAAGTAGAATCCCTTGCTGCATTAACCGCCTAACTCGATGCCTTGTCTAAGAAGATTGACAAAGTTTAAGTACATGCTACTCATACACCCTTTGACATGTAAGGGTCATACGATAGTTTCATTGCCAGATACCAAATGAGAAATCTATGGGCAACACCACAGATAGATCATGCTCAATATATGTGGGATTACAATGAGCACCAGGACACTCTTTTCTCCAACACGTACAATCAATGATGGCAAGTTCACTTGAATTTTTCATGGGGAAATGATTACAATATGATATGGTGTGAACCTACTTATCCACCTTAAGAGAATGAGTCAAATTTAGAAGAATTACTGACCCAATTCATGAAGAATATCGAGGCTAGATTCCAAACTATATCAACGTTACTTCAAAGATTGGAAGTCAAACTTTATGAGCTAGCCAGTGCACTAGTTGATGAGCAACTAGAAAACTTTCCTTGCATATTTGAGGTGAATGAAGTGGGGGACATCATGGTAATGTTAATATTTTGACAAGTGATGAAGAGTTAGAAGCCCCCTTAAGAGTTGATGATCTGGGCAAGAGTGGACAAGAGTAAATAACACAAATGCCTATTGTGGAAGAAGAATAAAGGCTAGTTGTAATTCAATCAAGCCCTTCTAAAGAGCCATCATTGGAAGCCCCTTGCCCTCAACTCTTACAGAGGAACAAGGTTGTTTTCAAACTCTAATGTGGATAAGAAGGACATCCTCTTACAACAACAACAACCACAACAATTGGAAGAGTGCGTGATTGTTGAAAAGTATAATGCCATCTTACAAGAGAAGCCACCTCAGGTGCTTACCAATTCAAGGAGTTTCTTTATCCATTATTCAATTAGAGACTCTAATTGTGAAATAACATTATGTGATCCAGATATAAGCATTAATTCAATATCATTATCTAATTTCAGAAAGCATGCATTAGATGAAACAATGCATACTAGGGTGGCTCAAGATATGCTTGGAAAAAGTGACCAATTCTTGTGCTCTACAGATTTTTTCATCTTTAATATAGACAAAAGATAGGTATATCTTTATCATGTTTGGAAAGACATTCGCGATAAGAGGGGATTCACTTGTTGATGTCCAAAAGGCCCTTGATACTACCCTGGATCATCATCACCTTACCTATATGGATGAATCACCTACACTCTTAGAGCACACAAAGGCATGGCATGATAAACACTTATTTTTAGATCCTGGATAAGCAAAGAAAATGGTCGGGCTGATGACTATAAACCAAACGCTTCTTAGGAGGTAACTCAAACCCCTTTTTCTTTGCTTTTGAATAATTTCTTAGTTAGTTTTTTAAGCATGTTCTCTTTCTAGATTTAGGCATGTCTATCTTTCTTTTGTTTAGCTATTACATTGCTTTCATTATGTTCTTATTTTTAGTTTAGTTGCTTTCGTTCATGTTCTTTCATTTGCCCTCTTTTTAGTTATAGGTTCTCATCTCCTTGGTGGTGTGTAGATCCTCATTGAACTCCAAAGGATGTATGGTTATGGATGCACTTCTAATTGAGAGGGAGTAGTGTTTTTTCCTATGTTGTTTCTTGCTTTAAACATTGAAAATAATGTTTAATTTATTTTTGGGGGTGGGAACTATAGTTTTTTGAAAATTGAGCCAATTTGTTTATTTTTGTTGAAGATTTTTATGTGAATTACATATCTTGTGTGATGAAAGTTCGAGAGCAAGCATGTTTATGTTAACAAAGTTGAGTCAACTCAGATTTGAGATTGATTGATTTATATTGATGACTGATAGACTATGAAGAAACTTATTTGATATTGTATAGAGTCTAGAAGAAATAAAGATTGCTACTTTTATAACATGGTGATTCATATGTGTATTTGATCTTTATCATGATTGATGAATTTTCATTGAGCATGTTGTGCTGAAATCTTGTGAATTGCGTGCTACTTGGTGTTGGATTTTGCTCTAATGATTCATAATGGTCTTTTGTGGTGTTTTAAAACTTGATTGATTATCCTTTTGTTAGAGTAGTGCCCACGAGCCAACTACTGACGAGCAATTATACTCTTATAAAATAATCTTATTTATATTATTTATTAAATAAAAAGGCATTTTCTTTATATTTAATTATTATTGTCAATTAGATAAAGTCCTTAGATAACTCATTCATATGATGGTGCTCATGGAACATGCCTTTATGGTTTTGATCTTAAACTTATTTCGAGTAGGGGGTTCATAAAGATGAAGCATCGATAAGTCCAATAAACTCACACACACGATGTGTGCTAGAATGAAGGATGTCTCATTCCATAGGTATCGGCATGAGAATGCTAACGCATGTGTGTGGGTGTTTGTTATGGAATAAGTACACTAAACAACCCATGGAAAATTCTTAGTTGGAAACATTATTTATCAAATGAGAATATCCTAGGTACGATAGTGCATTAATTAGTCCTTAGACTTAAGGCACCATGGTAGTCTTGTACACGACATCATGTACTTCGATGTATTTCCTAATTGTATGATAATCACAAGGGGTTTACATTGAGTGTATGGTCTTCTGTAAGGAGGCTAATGAATATAGCCAACAAAGGATCCATCACCTATCTGGTAGAATAGATGAATCTCCAATGTTTTCATAATCGTGGCAGGATGAATGTTAAACATGGAGTTTTCAATGGATTCATCAAAAGATCAATGTGACTTGAAATGGGATCATAATTATTAAGTCAAAAATAAGGTTTTGACTGATAATCTATGCCCTAGACTTAATCAGGAGATTAGTTGACGGAAGGAACGTATTTGCATAGTACTAAAAAGGAAAAACAAATATAATGAGAGTAGAATTAGGATGGCGAGGTCTTCTTTTATATTTGGTGGACAAAAAGGAGCAAGGTAGAGAAAAGCAATGATTTATGGCTCATGAATGTATGGGTGATATATTCATGTAATAGATAGAATTGTTATCATTTTAATTATTACACTTAGATTGACTATTGATCTGATTTGGCTTGAGTGGATCACATAGGATTAAGGCTCATGATCATCCCATTGTGTATGGTTTATTTAATGCTTTTCTTTGATTATGTTTGCAATCCTAGGAATAGTGCAACATTAAAAAAAACAACTAAATAAAAATGATGAGGTCTTGGTAAAAATGAAACCTTACTTAGAAATGTTATAAGTTTAAGGATTTTTAAGCAAATGGGGAATATTGGGTTGGGCTCAATCGTCCAAGCCTTCCATCAAAAGTAGTTGGCATGTGCAATGCTCATACTTAGTGCATTGACCATGAGTCATGGGATGTGCTAAGTAGAAGTAATAGTTGTGGCAGCTACTAGCATAGAGATGCCTATGGGGTAGGAGGGTTAATACTGTTTGTCGTGGGACATACCTTAGTTTTCTTACTCACATGGATATTTGTTGGGTATAGTTTCTTCCATTTTCAATTAAATTACGGTCTACTGTGCCAACCACGTGGCTGTTGTGCAAACAAAGAAACCAAGATCTCATCAAAGATCTAAGCACATTATGAGCTGATACCATTTCATCTAAGAGATCATCGATAGAGGAAAGGTTTGAGTAGAGCGAGTGTCCTTGGTAGAAATTATAGTAGATTTACTAACAGAGCCCTTAGCATAAAGAGTTGAAGGCATCTTGAGAAAATGGGTCTTAGATGCATAGGTAATTGGCTCTAGTGCAAGTAGGAGATTTTTAGAGTAGTGTCTGGCGAGCCAACTAGTGGCGAGCAATTATACTCTTGTAAAATAATCTTTTTCATATTGTCTATTAAATAAATAGGCATTTTCTTTATCCTTAATTATTCTAGTCAATTAGGTAAAGTCCTTCGATCATAAACAACTATGGGGCATGGTCGTGCATATGATGGTAATCATGGAACATGCCTTTGTGGTTTTGATCTTAAATTTTTTTTGAGTTTGGTGTTCATGAACATCGATAAGCTCGATAAACTAGCACACACAATACATGCTCAAAAGGAGGATGTCTCCTTCCATGGGTATTGGTATAGGAATGCTAATGTATGTGTGTGGGTACTTGTTAGGGAACAAGTAAACGAATGGCCCGTAAAAAATTCTCAGTTAGAAATGTTGTTTGTCGAATGAGAATTTTCTAGTTGTGATAGTACATTAATTAGTTCTTAGACTTGAGGCACCATGGTAATCTTGTACACGACATCATGCACTTTGTTGTATTTTCATAGTCCTTGATCCTGAAAATCTTAGCCAAGGCAGAATGAATATTAGACATGAGGTTTTCTAATGATTCTTAAAGGATCAATGTGACTTGAAATGGGATCATTGTTATTAAGTTAAAAATAAAATTATGACTGATAATCCATACTCAACACTTAATCGAAAGATTAGTTAATAAGAGGATCGTATTTATATGGTACTTGTAATCGAAAAGGTTCACTTGCTATTCACCTAAGACTAGGCAGTCAAGATGCACTACTAGGTGTTTGCCTTGACTTATGAGGTTCTTAGAATTACGAAGTTAATACCAAGCAGATTAATTAATTGGATTAATTAATCAGAATATTAATTTATTCATAAGTTGTAAAAGTCACAAGCCCATTGCTAGCTTAGTTGTGAACCTAATGGGTCATACACAAATCGAGATGATCCATTTCTAATCTAATATTATCTAAGGTGTTGGATTAAGTTAATTAATGGTGACTAATTAACTTGAGCTGGAATTAATTTAAGGAGTTAAATTAATTCATCCAAATAAAAGATATGATTATTTGTTCGTACCTAATAAAGATTAGGGGCTCATGGGAGTGAAGTTAATTAATTGATTGGATTAATTAATTAGCTAGACTTAAATCAATTTAATAATTTAGATTAATTTAAATAATTAAATAATATAATTTTTTTAATTGAACCTAATTTGATTAGGTGGCATTTTATGGAACTAATTAATTAATTGATTTGATCAATTAATTTTATTGAGTTTTTATTAATTGGTTGAGATCAATTAATTAGACTATAATAACTAATTAGAGTCCAAGCTTATAGGGTTAGAGGCCAATTAGGATTCTTAATTACAAGAACTAAAGAGCCCTAACAAAACGTGGAAAAGATTTTATCTTGGGGAAGGTCTCCTAATTAGATTAGGAAACAAAGAGATAAAGATAGAAGGGAGGGGATTCCTAATTGGATTAGGAGAGGGTTTCGTAATGGGATTAGGGACTCTTAATGGTGTACAAATATACCATAAATTGCTGAAAAATTCCTACTTTGGTGCAACAAGAGAATACGTCTCCCTCCTTCTCTCTCCTTTAGTCTTAGTTTTATTTTATTCTCCAAAATAAAAACATGTTCCATCAAAAGGTTCCAGCTATTTGAGGAACTACACTTGGAGTTCTTGGTGATTCTTTCAGAGAAGTTTGCAAAGAAGTTCATGGGAGCTTGAGAAATCTAAATTCCTTCATACCCTTCTTCAACCGAATTGCTTGAAGGTATAATCGCGAAACTAAGTTGTTTATCTTTTAAGTAAAGAATTAGAAACACAAACTGAAAATCGCATCGAATCGGGGATTTTTCTTTCAATACATGTGATGTATGTTTTTAAATTTCAATTGTTGAAATATTTTAAAATTTCGCTACGTATGTAATCTCATAATTTTGCGTGCCCAACACCTTTGAGGCAAAATCCTAGATAACTATCAAACTTGAAAATTATTTAGGCCATCTTTAACTCGTTTGAGCCTTTCAAGCCTGCCGTGAGTATATTTCTATCACTAGTCCCCCTATTGTGCCTTATTGAAAAGAATGGCATATGCAATGCATATGAATTACCACCATTTGACTCTATTTCTTGTAAGCTCATTACATCCACCTTATGCAACCCAAAAAACCATGACTTGTCCCTAAGAGAGCTTAGTGTGTGACACATTGTGCACTTGTTCATGAGGGTACATGAATGAAAAAATGAGGGTGTGTGAGCAATTGATGCAAGTAAGGAGACACTACAACCAATTCGACAAAAAAAAAGTTTTGTCATTGTGAAGGAATGAAGAAAAAGAAAATGAAGCCTTGGGATTCATGAAAAAAAAAAGAGAAGAAGAAAAGAAGAAAAAAGATAGAAATAAAAGAAAACAAGAAAAAAAAGGTGTACAAAAGAAGAAAATATGTATAAAGCAAAAAGAAATTGATGAAAAGCTTGAATCCTAAAAAGGAAAAATGGAGGAAAGTGGGGAAGAAAGAAGAAAGAAGGAAAGTAAAGATGTTGAAGTTCAATAACACTTAGCTCTCTTGTTTTGTGTTATCGTTACCCTTTATTGGCAGCTAAAACCTAGTCCTTACGTTACAAGCTTATTAAAGTCCTATTGATCTAAGTGTGGTGTCAACATTAGTGGAGAAGGTGTATGAAAATCAAGCCTATAGAGCACCAAGTACATTCCTTGCTTAGACCAAGGGGGTCATTGATTGTTAAATTCATACCGAAAATGAAAGCATGAAACTTGAACTTCACACTTCACACTCACACGCTTTCAATTCATGATTAGATTGATGAAGCACAATTTTTGTAGTGTCATTCGACTAGCTTTGTGACTAACCTTTGGACATATGTGTAATAAAAATTGTTGAGGCACTATATTGGTTGACCAAGTTGAGTTATTCATGATCAATTATAAACTGATACTTAGTTTGATTTATAACTTTGCTCGAAGACGAGCAAAATATAAGTTTGGAGGTAGTTGATAAGCTCATAATTTGACATATTTTTTATAGTCTCAAAAGCACAAATTTAGATATTTTATCTCATAATTGATGGAAGTGTGCCTTATCTTATGATCTATGTTGTGTAGGTAAAGTTGGAAGAAATGCGGTTGAAATATGAAAAATGCAAAAAAAAAATAGAAAAAAGGTCTAAGTCGTGGCCTAGAAAATCTATTCCACGGCTTAAGGTGATGAAACGTGACAATACATTTCAAGCCGCAACCCAAAAATTCCATGTCGCAGCCCAAATGCAGAAAGTGTTTCAAGCCACGGCCCTAAATTCATAGAGTGTTGAGCCTGGCCCAAAAATTTCATGACGTGGGCCCAATGCAAAGATTAAGAAATAGAAGGGTTTCAAGCTGCGGCTCCACTGTGCATAACAAAAGTCTAATAAAGGGTGATCATGATATCCCATATTGTTTATAGAAGGAATACTGGAATGATTTGTAGCTAGCAACTAAGGTTAATCATTTTCGCAAAATAAAGACAAGTGCTAAGTAGTTGCTTATTCAAGTCTTTTTGTGGATGTTTTTTTTTCTATTATACTCCAAAAGGTGTCCTCTTCACTCCTGCTCGAAGGTGATCAGCCAATATGCTTGCTAAGAAATAACTCATGCACTATTGCAAGTGATTTAATATTGCTTTAAGGGAGGATAAATGGCGAATAGTGTGGGAGTCCTCCACTCTAATAGGTTTACGTGTCCCTTCCTTATTGGGAGGAACCTCCCCGCTGGTAACCTCGTCAGGGGCTTCTTCTCTTTCTCTCTCTGCTCCCTCATTTCTTAAGTCCTCCTTCTCTAGCAGATGTAAGTCTGGTCCATGTTGTGAAGATTGTGAAGGAGGGCCAGCTTGATGATCTATGAGATATTGGGCCATCGCTTTGTTTGTTGCTCGAGTACCAGTGTCCTCCAGCAAGTGTTACAATACTGCTTGAGTGAAGTGAATCACCATCTTCAAATGTGATTCTCATGTTTGGGGTAGTTGTTTTAATACCTTCGGGGCTTTGTAATGCTGGGGCTCTTGGGGTTATTGGTTGACGCCATCATTATTAGCTCCTTGTTCTAAGTGAGCTCCATGTGTGTTGGTTTGTCATGCTCTCGGGTCTACATTCTTAATGCCGCAATAAGAACTTCCCACAGACGATGCTAAAATAATGCGGGTAAATACTCCTTACCCTGAGGTGGGTGGGAGAGATGAACTCCTCTTGATCTGTTTATAGCTCCTACCTGTAAGCAACTTTTTATTCCCTGCTAGCAAGCTGCTTTTTTTTCCTCCAAGCAAGTTAGTCCTTAAGATGGGTTCCTTACTTGCAAAATGGGCAAACAACGAGAAGGGTCCTGAGATTGTTCCAGAAAAACCCTTTTGATGCTTAAGTGAGCAAGTATTCTATAGAGAATAAATGTGTAGGTGCGGGCATTTATACTTGTTTAATTGAGACATAGGTCTCATAGGCCTTTAATATAATTTGGGCCTTTTGGACTTGCGAATTTATTTGGATTGAAATTAAGTATTTACTGGGTCAAAATAAATAAAATAAAACATACCCGACATATATATATATGTGTGTGTGTGTGTGTGTGTGTGTAGATGTATACATATAGAAATATAATATTTGAAGAAGGAAAAAAACAAAAGAAAAAATGAAGAGAAAAAAATAGAAGAATAAAAAATATGGTTTATTGATTTAATTCTAGATGAGATCCTAAACCTTTTTCTTTTTTGAAATGATATATCCAACATTTGAGTTTATTTTTTATCAAAATGTATTATTTTTTTGTTAATTGTACACTACAAGAAATTTGTATTTTAGCGACGAACAAATTCTTTGCTAACAACTACATTTTCGTCGCTAAAAGTTATTAGCGATGAAAAATTTTCATCGCTAAAGTTGCCGCAGTAAGACAGTTGTAAAAAATTTTGGCGAACAAAATTTGGCTAACGTCGTAAAGTTTAGCGATTAACATTTTCGTCACAATCATCCAAAATTTCTTCGCTAAATATTCACTTAGCAACGCAGTCCATAAGAAATTTCATCGCTAAAATATATAAAAAAAAATAAATATTTAATATTTAGCGACAAATTGTTCATATTCGTCGCAAAGTAGCGATGAAAAAACACAATTCATCGCTAAATAAAAAATATTTTCAAAAAAATATGAAAAGATTTTAGTTACGAAATTTGACTTATCGTCGCTAACATTTGCGAACAATTCGTCACTAAATTAATAAGATTTTCAAAAAAATATGAAAAAAATTTAACAGCGAATGTCCAAAATGCATCGCTAAGTTAATAAAATATTTAAAAAATAGAAAAAATTTAGCAACGAATTGTGGAATTTCGTCGCTAAAATTAGATTTTTTAAAAAAATATTTTATTTATTTTGATCTTTTTATCCTGTTTTAAACAATAAATTCAAATTATATCATATTTTAAACAACAAATCCACAACCTGTTATCTCAACCATTCACAAATTTTCAACAACCCCAACAACCATTTACAAGACATTTATCATTCCAACAATCTAAACATTAACTAAAAGACATTTCATTATAAAACTCATCGTATATTAAATAAAGCATCACATACACAAATCATACAAATGAATCATTAAACAAACACTATAAAAGTCAACATTAAAAATAAAATATCTTCATATACAAATTAAACAGATACACCTAAATGAGAATCCAAATAAGAATCTTCATGTATTTTTCTAGCCATGACTACA
>JAGSPU010000096.1:0-35716 GCA_019321725.1 Paulownia fortunei | reverse complement strand
AGCTACAGTGCTGCACCATTTCAGCACTGCAGCTGCGCTATCAATTTTTTTTTTTTTTTTTTTTTTTGTTTAATAAATTTTATATTTATTTATTATGTTTAAAAATATTTTAAAAATTCACATTTTATCCTAATTGTATATTTTTCAACAACATTATTTCTTTTTGTATTCTATATGTACTCAAATATTTTTAATAAAATGTAATTATTTTATTAATATTGTTATAATTAATATCAAAACATTCATATTGCTAAAATTTATTCCTATAATAAGTCATAAAGATTAAAAATAAGACAATTTAAATACATTACAGAGAAATGCGAGTATTACAAAGTTAAATTTTATTATTAATTTTTTTTTTGTTATGTATATTATTTAATTTAATATCAATTATATTACATGAATGAAATATATTATTTTAATTAACTAAACGTAAAACACAAATTGAATATGTAATGTATTAATATGTTAACAAAATTGTAAATAGATATTTTATTAAATAAAATAATTATTGTAAATCAAATAACAAGAATATTCTTTTAGAGTAAAATTTGTACTAGATGGATAAATTTTAAGTTTGGTGCAAAAATTGTACTATTTTAGTGCTGCACTAAAATAAAGTTGTGGTTGGAGATGCCTTTAGAATCGACCAAAAAAACACAAACCTCTGATGAGATGCATAATTCCAGGCATGCATGTTTTGTTATTCAATTAATACTGCTAAGTTCCTATGTAATTAAGTGGGTTTATCTGAGTGAGCTATATATATACAAATAATTAAAATAGATCACAAAATTAGTTCAGAAAACATTGTATAGAAAAACCCAATTAACAAATTCGCAGTCACCTCAATGAAAGACAGGATTTTCAGACTTGCATGTGTTTTTGTGTGTGTTTTATTATATGTTCAAGATGTACAAATAATTAAAATCAAGAAGCAACACGTACACCATTAAACAAGATCGAAAAAACCCAAGTAATAAAACAAGTTCAGAGACTAAACCTCGATATATAATCACCAAGAATCGCTGATCCGTGTCTGCCCGCTACGCAGGCGAAGAGTATATAGCCTTCTGTGTGTGTGTGTGTGTGAGTGAGTGTGCGGGGGTGAGTGTCTGTGTTGGGGTTGACGAAACCGATGAGAAGCCGAGGTTTGCATATATGTATGTGTATGTATGTTGGGGTTGTAGATCATGGCAAGAGTTGGGGCAGGTGAAAATGCGACAATATAACAAAATAAAACAATTGTTGCCTTTTATTTTTATCTCATAATAATTGAAGATACGATATTTGATGTCTTAAAAAATAGGAAAAAAATATTAAATCATTTGAATTATTGTATTTTTTATACTTTTTCTTCTAAATTTTTATTTGTGATGTTTTATCGTTCAAGACTATGACCGGCGAATTATTCCGTCAAGATTCAATAATCATCTAAAGTTATTGCACTTTATCACCCCAAATTTGCACGATCTCTCGCTTTACTACTTTAATTTAAATTTTTTTAAAAATTATAGATATACTCATACTTTATCTATTTTTCTATTACTCATTCTAAAAAAATAAATTTAATTAACACGTACTATAATAAAAAATATATCATTAGGAAAATTATTGTTGAATTATAAATTCTACTCTTCAATTTACTTTATTAAATTTTAAATTAAAATAAATTATAATTATAAATTGCAAAAAAATACAAGAAAAAAATATATAAACAATTACTTGTCAATTTTGAGGCGAATAAAATTACAGATATACACCAATTTAAATCTAAACCTATTAGAATGTAAAATAAATTAGTTTAAACTCAAGTAAAATTAAAAAAATAAAAGTATAACGATTACAATGCAATTGATTATTTTTACATATGTATAGAATGTTGCAAATGTATAATTAGGATTTATTACTATTTCAAATTAAATGAAGTAAATTAAAAAAATAAAATTTATAATTCAACAAGACAGTTACAAAGAACAAAAATAAAAAAAGTTAATTTTACTCACTATATACTTTTATTATAATAAGTACTAATTAAATTTGTTTTTATTAATGACTACCATAAAAGAGATAAAGCATGTGTATATAAAGTATATAAATATACATAATTTTTTTTTTTTTAAATGATCGCCAAAAGTGAGAAATAATACAAAGTTTGGATAACAAGTGCAATAATTTTAAATAATTTAATTATTTTGCTCTTCAAAACCACATATGACATATATGTGATGAAATCTCAACAGAATATTCGCCAACGGAAGGTTTTGGATGGTGAAGTGTAAAATTCGTGTAATTTGGATGACAAAATTTTATAATAAAATAAAAAATAAATAAAATAAAGAGTGAAGTGAAAAATGTGATAGTTCGAATAATTTAATATTCTTTTCCGAAAAGATATATAAATAGTGTAAAAAATAATATGGCCAAAAAAAATTATTTAAATTTCAAACAAAATATCAATGTACTTTTGCATACTGAAAAAAAAAAAAACTCAATGTCATGGGAGCAACAGTCTTGCGACTTTGTTTGTGGGTTTTGTTTGAGGACATCGATATGCCTATTTTTAGATGATTTACTGAAGATAGTGGTAAATGTATATAATCAATATCTATAAGACTAATCACATGCAATTAGAGTTAAGAATGATCATAATTTAAAAAAAAAATCAGAACCTTCCCGTATCGCACCGTTAATGTTGATTTATCACAAAAATCACGATTTAAAATACGAAACAAAAATCGCACCGTTTTAATGGTGCGGTGGCGGTTTGGGAGCTAAAAAAATCGTAAAAAATCGAATCGTCTATTTATATATTAAAAGAGTAATTTTATAATTAATCTATTATACAAAACCTTAATAGTTAAAGTGATTATTCTAATTTAAAGTCGTTATTCTATAAGTCTCATCATTCATTCGAATATTAGGGTGTTCCTAGAGTTTGTCTTTTAATCAAATTAGATATTACAGTGAATTGAAAGACATATAACAATGATATCTTTTTATATGATAGATGTGGTATTGGTTAATATTGTAGAATGAATAAGTATTTTGATTGTTTGATTTTATCATCATACGTAATTTTATAAAAGTATTTTTTTTTATAATGATCTTTTAAAATAATTGTTTCTTTCGACATGCAAAAAAATATTATCGAGGCAAATAGCAGCACCTTGATATGGACTTAAGGGGCATTTTCAAATTATTGCTGGCATTTTTTGAAAATTTGGCTACTTACATAAATTACATCGGCTACACTTCTTTCACGCATTGTTCAGCAAGTTCAGGCACGGTTTGGGTATAGAGAGAGCTTGTCCCCTAC
Source organism: Paulownia fortunei (assembly GCA_019321725.1). Taxonomy (NCBI): domain Eukaryota; kingdom Viridiplantae; phylum Streptophyta; class Magnoliopsida; order Lamiales; family Paulowniaceae; genus Paulownia; species Paulownia fortunei. Next base: position 32,397 of record JAGSPU010000096.1, on the reverse strand, counting down.
TAGTCCGTACTAGCAGGTACGCACTTGGGCTTTCGAAATCCGATCGGTCACTAGAAAGAAGATCGGCGCTTCATATGGAAACTTCCCTCAGAGGGGAAGAATAGTCTATGGGCTGAAATTGGAAGGATAAAATAGCAAAGTAGGACTTTCTTGCAAGGGGTTGCCAAAGAGGGGCACTCTTATACATGGAGAAGCCTTCTGAAAGACACCTAGAGATTAGGTTATTATAGCAACACTTCTACTGTTTATAAGATTATACATACACCCTTTATATATAACGACATCAGTGTTTTTATAAATAAACTTGTGATCAAATTGATTTTATTGTCAATTACCGATTTAACTTCTTGATCGTTTCAAATATTGATCCTACCGATTTAATAAAAATTGATTATATTATTTTATTATATACTATAAAATAGAATTATAATAAATTAATTATTATGTACTAAATTTTAAAAGTAAAAAAAGATAAATAACCAACAAAAAAATATAATATAATTCAAATTTCAAATAACCACTTACATATTATCAAATATCTTCTTTAAAATAAAACAAAAAAATACCCGCTATTTTTTGACCAATTTGATCGATTCCTGATTATTTATAATCAAATGAATCAAACCGACCATCGGTTCTTAGTTGAACCTGTTGGCTTAATTCGATTTTAAAAATACTGAACAGGATATTAAAAGTTGATGAAATGATTTTTTTGCCCTTGTTTTTAATACATAATATGTGTATAATATATCGAATGCTATTATTAATTTGAAATAATAGAAGGGGTGTATATAATTGTCACGCTTGGGGCCTATAAAGATTTGGAAGTGAGATTCTAGCAAAACAGGCTTCCCGTATATCAATTACTTTGCATTCATTCTTACTTTGCAAAAATAGTTAATTCAAGTTGTTAGAAAAGTCTATTATACCTACTTGGAATATCACCCTCCATGTTGTACACGTGACGTCTTCGTTGCGTGCCTTTCACACTTTAGGATGGACTTCAGTACACATATGATTGGATCTCACGCATCAATAGTACTCGAGGTCAACTCTAATACCATTTTGTCGCGCTCCAGACCCATGGGGTGGAAACTTAGAGGCAAGACTCCAACAAAATGGGCTCTGATAGTAATTATTTGGCACTCATCCCACTTTACAAAAATAATTAACCCTAATTGCTACATTATACCAACTTATAAATCATATCAATTTTTTTTCCTATAACCAATGTGGGATATCACAATCACCCTCCATTGACCTGCGATATTCTCGTTGCATTTCTTCAATAATCCAGTACAACCTCAATACACATCGGTCGAACATATTGTGATTGTGGGAAAAAAATATTGGACATATTGTGATTGTGGAAAAACAATTGGTATGATTTATACGTTCAATGAACTTTTCTAACAATGATGTTAGTCATTTTCCCAAAATGAAGATGAATTTGAAATAATTACTAATGGAGCCATTGTGCCGGAGTCTAGCTTCTAGATCCCCATCATGGCCCAGGGCACGATGGTATTATTGTCAATTCAAGTACTTAATATATCCTTATTATGTTAAATATGAAGATTGTAATAATCATTAAGTGATTTAATCATATTGCATAAGTTATTATTTTTCCTTGCCATGAATTATTTGTAAAATGATTAAATATCCATTTCCATATAGTATGAAATTCATCAAAATGAGAGATATACAACGATGATGACCATGAAAAGATGAAAATTTCAATAAATTAATTTTGGTTCTTAATTTGACGTGAAACATCTTTAAAAAAATAAATAACTTTTACGGGCACACATATATACATACTTATCTTTATAAAAAATATTTAAGTTACATATGCACATCTTAATGTTGTTTGGTTCAATGATTAAAATAAGTAATAAAAAATAACAATAAATAGATAAAAATCAGTTATTAGCTTATGCCAACATTCAAAAAATTATTGCAAAATCTTTAGAATGAAAATTTTTTAAATTAAAATATGTTTTTGCATTACAAATTTGACAAATTTGAATCAAATCAAACAAAATTTTGATCAATGAAAAAGTATGATGATTTTTAGGTTTGATTTTAGTCATTTATCAAATTATACTGGTAATGCCAATACTACATTTATAAGACTATTTTTTAAAAAGTGAAAATTTTTGAAGAAAAAAAAAAAAAAAATAACCTTGAGGGGGCCGACCCCCATTAGGATCCATTTGAGGGGGCCTGGCCATGTGAAGGGAAAGTGGCGAAAAATAATAAATTTGTTTAAAATTTATCAGTTTAAGTCTCCTCGAGATATTATATGTTTTATATTAGTTAAATAGCAACGAGGCAAATGCTAATTAAGATTAAAAATAATTATAATTGCTTAAAAGTTGATTGAATAATAAAAAGTTAAATTACAAAAATAAAAAATTTAAAATCATCTTTGAACCCACCGTGTGAGAATCTCTGAGTTTAGGTTTAATTACTAAAACACCCCCTTACGAAAGCCATGACTATTGAGATGAGGGTAAAATGGGAAATCCGGCAACATTTCTTGATTACATCATCATAAGTCGTTAGCTTCTAACCTCAGAAGGTATATATATGTCTAATTGCAAAAAGTAGAGAGTGTTGTTGTAATGAGACCTAACTTCAAGGGGTGTCGATGTAATTTAATCAGGAATGTTAATTTTGCCTCTAATTTTCATGTATTAATTGGACTTGATTCTCCTAATTTGTATTACACCCATCCATACACACAGGCATGTGTGTGATCTATGTCTCAAAAAATAGTACCTTGAATAGTTAAAATGAGATTGGACCAAACTTAATTTCTAATAATTAAAAAAGAGTTATAAGTAAAAATAACAATTACTAGATTCGTTAGGGTAACTTACAATTAAAAATATAATTTTTAATAATTAAAAAAGAGTTAGAAGTAAAAATAACAATTACTAGATTCGTTAGGGTAACTTACAATTAAAAATATAATTTTTAATAATTAAAAAGGAGTTAGAAGTAAAAATAACAATTACTGGATTCGTTAGGGTAGCTTACAACTAAAAATATGTTTACTTTTAATTTCAAATGTACTCGACAAAATCATTAAGAATAATCTCAAAATAGAAAGTTTGAAAAAAATGACATATCCATTAATGAAATGGATGAGAGTACTTTTAGTAAGTATTGTAAGTGCTTCCTTCCGTGTTGAGAAGCGTATCGTTTGTTCCATGAATGGTGCAATATATTATTTTTAATAAGACTATATACCTTTATTGTATTTTAATATATTTTTAATGCGTTCGGAGTATATTGTTTTTATGGTTCAAACTTAGTCAATAAATAAGTTTGAGAAATTTTTTGGCATTATGGAATTTGTTAAAAATAAAATACTATATTATGAACTTCAATAAATAATTTGATGATTAAGCAAAATATTTTACCAACTTATTTTAATATTTTTTTTTCTTAGTAAAATTAAAAAAATACCATCACTAAGATATAATGAATCAGAATACATGTGTCTGTATATACAGTGCACAATTTGTATATTGTCAAATTAAAAAATTACTAACTTATTATTAAAAAATTACGAAGCCATTTTCCCCATATCTTTTCCTTTTCCAAAATATAATTGGATTTATTTCAAATGATTGAAATTTCAAACGTTCTCTCCTATAAAAATAAGAGACGTGAAAAGGAGGAAAGGAAAAGAAGAATAAGAATGTCCACATCATTAAAGAAAACTCCACACCCTAATTTTTGGCTATTTTCATATGAAACTTCTTCTTTTAGTCAGTTTAAAATTATGTTTAAATCTTGAGTTTTAACTACAAAATATAAAAATAAAATATAAAGTTGTATCATTCAATGAATAAAGTATTTTTATTATTGTTTTTAGCAATAAATCCCAGAGTCCAAACATAGTCTTAGTGAATAAAACATTTAACAAAAAAAAAAAAAATCCCCAGTCAAAAGATACAAGTTTATATTTTATCTTCCAATATTTTTCCTCACTAAAATTTAAAATCCAATTGTAACTCTAATAATAAAAAAATCAGTCAAAAAGAAGAAAAATATAGTACAAGCTCTTCGTCTCCACTTGGTTGACATCAATGTTTTCAAAATTGAACCAAACCGGCCAGTTCAACTGGTCCAATCAGAAACCGAAAATCAGTCCGATCCGATCCAATTAGGCCCAAAAATTATTTTGACTGGTCAACAACCGGTCAAATCGGTCAAAATCGCTCAAAACTGACCAAAATTGATTTGATCAATTTTTACATTTTTTTTTAATTTTTAATTTTTATAAAAATTTAAATTTAATATTTTGTTATATTTATGTGATTATTTGAATTTTTTATTTTATTATATGTGTTTTTATATAACTATTTATTTATTTTTACATTTACAATGTATTATATAATAATTAATTTATTATAATATCATTTTACATAATAAAATAAAAAATATAATTAATTTTCATTAAATCGATCCAACCGCCTGTTGAGCCGGTTCGACCAATTGAATCATTAATTTTAACAAGATCGAAACAAAATCGATTTAATTATCGATCAGATTATGAAAACATTGGTTGACATGTTTTGATTTGTGAACACCTTCTCTTTACGTATGCTTGGGTAGATTCTAATAGGAGAACTTGGATTTTAATAGAAAAAAAATTTGTATAAAACATAAAACACAAAATTATAACTTATTAATTTCCTTACTAAAATTCGAAATCCAAATATAGCATCAATAAATAGCTATAGAAAGTAATTTTCTTTGAATGAACTAGCAATACATGAAAAACTAGATATGCCAAATATCCCAACTCAAGTCTTACTCCATAAGCATTTTAACCAAACTATTTTCATATTTTTTTGATATGTCACACGTCAGAATTCCAAAATCAAACAACTCAATTTCAAATATTTCAAATTATCCAAAAATTCATTCTACGGAAATATTTTCTTGAAAGCACACCAAATTCACATACAATTCGGCATTTGTTGAACAAAGATCACATTTCACTATTTTACAGTCATATCACAACATACTCATAAAAAGTCTAATGATATGAGAGAAGTATACATAACTGAAGTATAAATGTCAAGTCGAGATCCACAATTTCCATGGATTCTGCACTTGATATTGTCCATCCCCTTGTTTGCGGTTTAGCATTCTGAAGAGCTGTAGAAAAATTCAGTGACAAAAAGAAAAAAGAGCACATAAAAAACGTATATGTTTTCATTAAATCACATGAAGCAGTGATGCCAATACATCTGCATCAACAAGTTTAAACCACAGGGCTTGAACCCTTTATCAGAAGTAATCAAACGGAAGAACATTTGTAATACCTTAGCAAGAAAATATACCAGTAAGAAAAATAATTCAAAACATAAAATTGTCAATGGAGCAGTCATGGTTGGAAGACAGAAGAGAGTAAGGAAAACAGAGAAGGAATTTGCACATATGAACATAAAATCATCTCAAATGGTACAGCACGAAACTGTGCGGCTATTGACAGCGACAATATAACAACTCAATTGCATTTCATCAAAAAGAAAAAGAGTGTCATAATGGTATGATATGCTAACCCACAAGCAACATGAAAATCAATTCTTAATTTAATTTTCCCTAAAAAATTCTCCAAGACCTCGTCTTTTCAATCTCGTTGCTGGCCGCTTCCCTTTCCTTCACTGGGTTGAACAGGACAGATTTAAAGCAGGGTTGGCAACATCTCAGAAGCTCTATCATCAACTGGGGCTACTTTTAACTATGATAGACTATACATGGTGCAGAATGAAATGCACATGTCGGGAACAAAATAAGTATAATATTTGAAACGAACATAGACCAACCCAGTTTTAATTGCTAATGCTTTTCCTCAAGACTGAACATAACTAGTGAATTGTAGTAAGGACTTGCCATGCCCTTCTTGCCAACATGGATTTTGTTTTCTTTTGCAATGAATAGGTCAGGAAACTGTGATCAAAACAAGTGCACATAGAAAGGATCAAACTTGAGATCCCAATCAAGGACTAAATTTGAATCAAGATAGCTGATGACAACCTGCAACATTACGTGCAGCTTCAATAGTTATCTTAATCTCCACCAAACCAAAATGACATGCAGCCATATAGCATGTGGATTTGGAGAAAAGATTGAAGTCTTTTCCGATCTAATCGTTCTTATTTGCGTTTTATAGCAATTCTACCATTATGGTATGCAGAGTTTTTGGCAAAACCAAGCAAATTTTAGTACTTTTGCAAGCAAAAAATTATGAAATGCAACAAAATAGAGAACTCATTAATTACGCCAAGTGGCACATTTCAAATTAGAGGACTTGATGCAGATTATATACGTAAAAAGTTGGCCACCAATTCAAAAGTGCAAGTGCACCATATGAGTGATCAATTCTCGTTAAACTTGATTATTAATTGAAGTTTAGTTATTCTTCAGAAATGGAAAGCAAGCAATGACTAACTGGGGACCAAGGCAAAGGGCATTCCTCTGCTCCATCATCCGCAAAACGGAAGAAAAGGAAGTAAAGTCATGGATAGTTTTATGATCATAGCAATCAATTATAGAATACCTCAACTTTGAGCAGGAGCCTCAACCTCAGTAGCTGCGCTTTCTGGCCCACCAGGGCTCTCATTTTGAGTGTTTAATGCACGAAATGCCCCTGGGAAGAGATCAGGAAATTGCACACGTTAAAAAAAAAATATATCCACTCATTAATTTCATAATCATGACTCAATCCTAATAAAAAGTTTCAGTAGAGAAAAGACCAATATGTGTAACATCTTCTAAACTATGTTCATAACATCAGAATGGTTAGACTCCATTAAGACCCTGATATAGAATGAATCCTCAAAAGACAAAGAGAAAGCATCATAAAACCTGCTAATTGACTACCACTCATGTCGTGTGTAGTAAAACGAGCTCGATGCTTTGCAACATATTTCTCATCCAATGGCACTGGGGATTGGAAAGAAAATTGCGAGATGCTGACACCTTCATGTAGATATTGCGGATGCTCATCGATGTACCTGAAATAGTAAGCACCGGAAATCCCTTCTAGCAATTATTAACAAAGAAAAAGTACTGAACTCCAAAATATAAATCCTCTGGCAGTTATTTATTATGCATTTCAAGAGTGAAGCAGAAAAAAGCTAAGTCATTCCTCAGCAAGTCCCCGAAAATTGTACCTGCTAAGTTCAACCATAGAACGTAATCTCTTGTTAGATGGTGCAACATAATACCTATTAAGACACACAACAAAGGCCAACGTCAATAAGAAAGAGAGATGCATCACTACAAATCTTTACTTCCATTTTAAACAAGTAAGGAAACAAACATGTTTTAGGCTACATACACATCAGCAAACTTTGTGCCTCCTTCAGCTCTGATTCGTAAAATTCGTTGCCAGCCAGGAGGGGTTTGGGGAATTCTCGGTTTGTCCATTGCCCAAAGCAAGCTGCCATCCTGCTTGATGTCAGCTTCATCTTCACAGGATATGTCAGGCCGCCACTCGCGAGCTGTTCCACATAGAAACAATTGTTCTCCAATTGTTGCCCGTATTTCCTCATACTTCTCCTTCGTGGGGATGAGCCTCCATTTTGAACATTTGGCACACCTAACTGTATAGTACTTTACAGATTCCCAGACCGTTTTAGCTGGCATACCTTGTTCCTGTTCCATTGCTTTGAACAACTGCCATTATCAAGGGGAAGTCACTGCTAAATGCCACGAATAATTCTGCAGTTCTATAGCATAATTTATGCCCAAAACAATTTATTCCAAGAAAAAACTCGAATTAAAAACTAAAAGATAAAGTTAATCAGATAGAGAACCCCATCTGCAAAAACTACCACCCTCGACAGTGACATCATAGATAAAAGTAAGTCAAACCTGGATATTGGTGTAATTATGTTGAGCCACACATGAACATAATGCAATACAGGCAAAGAAGAAACTAAATCTCACAAATTGTAGGACATGAGAAGGCTATGAATATTTAATAGAATAAAATAAATAAGTATGTACTGGATAATCTTGATATTTTAAAGACAAAATCATAGTAAAACTTTTTCTGTAGTAAAGATTAACAAAAGCATATTAGTACAACAAGATTGGTCAGAAGAAAAGGAAAAATCAGTAACACAAATAATGAAGAAATCAAATGTGGGCCAATTAATACTCGTGTTTCCTGCATTACACTTCATGTTTGCATCAGATTATTTATCTCTGCTCTGTGGTTGACAAATGTAATTTTTGTATTGGACGTATCTAATACATACGAATAATATTCTCCTCTCTAATTCTTTTGACAAATTTTGGCGTGAAAAATGCAATTACATTATTTATCTCTACTCCAAGGTTGGCATGTGTAATTTATGGTGCTGGACTTGCCTGCTACATGAGTTCAAGTATTTGGATGGGTAATAACTAAAGCATACCAAATCATTAAACTTCGTGACAGCACAAAACTATCATTGTCAATAAGCTTTCATAAATTCATAACTAAATAAAAAACATTTACTCATGGACTTAACATGTTTTTTCTATATATACAGAAGGTCTTAGAGATTGGTGATTTCCAATTCAAGGATCACAGTTTAGCACCAATTTACATGGTAAAAAAAAAACATTATGTGTGCCTTTAAAAAAAAAGCAAAGCCTTGTTCATTTTGATAAACAAACTCTAAAAACATGCATGAACATATATCTATATGTATATAGTTTATTATACGCAGAGGTTCACAACCAAGAGATTGATAGCATCACCATACGGGATGCCAGTATGCTAACTCCATCCAACATCAAGCAAAGCCAGAGAATAGAGAGTTTTGTTATTAGTTCCCAGACCAAGAGAAAAAAAAAACTTATTAACAGTTTAAAACCGAATATTCGGTACCCACTTAAGTACATAAACGGAATGAAGTAATTCAAACCCATACCACTCTGCGTCTATTTTGTACACTTTTTATAATAAGATCATAAATCATACTTTAAATCACGTCTATATGTTCATAAATGCGAAAAACACCACACTGCAAAACATCACAAGACACAAGAAACGGTATAAACTGAAAGGAGAACTAGAGGATGAAACTTCACAAGTTAAGAACAACATCAAATACGACTCAAATTAAGTTGCTATTCAAGAAATTAAATCATCTATTAAGAAACTCAAGAAAAATTAGAAGTGGTTGCAGAGATGTTTAAAAGAGCCATATATAAGACAACACGCATGTTAATATATCAACATAAACCTAGATCTTTGACTGGACACAAAAAACCCAAGGCAATGTTATATGTTATGCGACATATAGACATGTATGTGTGCGTACAATGGGTGCTGTATGTGTGTCTCTCTAATTGTAGACAATTTAACTGATAAGGTACTTTCCACACTAAATATGACATAAATTTATGGTTAAAGATGCATATTCGCAATAAACTTAAGAAGTTATCTTATATTCACTTAAATGACTAGACCTATCATAAAAATTAGAATTCATGTTTGAAGATGACTAGTTTGTCGCAACCCCCCTACCCCCCACCAATTCTGTAGATAACTAAATTTACCCCACTAAATACTATGGCAATTTTCAAGCCAAAGAATGCGACACATATCCCCCCTCCCCAACTCTGTAGATAAGTAAATTGGTCAGGTGCCCCACTAAATACTATGGCAATTTTCAAGCCAAATATGCCTATTTTAGTGATAAACTTAAAAGCACATCTTATATTCACATAGATGACTACACCTATCATTATATATATAATTCATGCCCAAATGCCCATTGAAACAATCACCATTATAATTCACACAGTCCTTTGCTGCGAAAGGCAAATTTGCAACACGTCAAAATTAAAATGTTATATCACATGCATCATAAAACCTAGTATATACAAAAGCTTTGTGCTTACACAAAGAAAGCAATCTGAATACACACATTTACAAAGACATAGGCCAAATGAAAAGGCTTAAATTCAAAAGTAAAGGATTCATTTCTGAACCATTGATATGAAAAGATAAATTCATATGCTCAAGACAAAAGCAAAAATAATAGGGGGCTGTGACATTTTATTTTTTTTCCTTTTCCTTTTTTTGGCTTGAATCATGACATGCAACTAAAAACCCATGTTTAGAATCGACTGGAAAAACCCAAACCTCTGATGAGACGCATAAATCTAGACATGCATTGTTTTTTATTCAATTAACACTGCTATGTTTCTATGTAATTAAGTGGGGTTGTCTGAGTGAGCTATATATATATATATATATATATATATATATATATGTATACACACACACAAACAATTAAAATAGTCACAAAATTCGTTCAGAAAACATTATATAGAAAAACCCAATTAACAAATTCGCAGAGTCACCTCAATGAAACCCATGATTTTCAGACTTGCATGCGTTTTTGTGTGTGTTTTATATGTTCAAGATGTACAAATAAATTAAAATCAAGAAGCAAGACGGACACCATTAAACAACATCGAAAAAACCCAAGAAATAAAAAAAGTTGAGAGACTAAACCTCTATATATAATCACCAAGACTCGCTGATCCGTGTCGGCGAGTATATAGCGTTCTGTGCGTGAGTGTGTGTGTTGGGGGTGAGTGTCAGTGTTGAGGGTGGCGAAACCGATGAGAAGCCGAGGCTTTTATGAATGTATAATATGTAATTATGTATGTATAATAGGTTGCAGATTATGGTAAGAATTTGCGGCAGGTGAAATGCGACAATATAATAATATCCGTTTCATCTGCAGTTTTTGATCCGAGGACAAGTGTTGCCTTTCTGGGTTATGCAAGAACATTGAATTGTAATAAGTGGTGAGAAAATAATACTGCGGTTTGACTTCTTATTATAAGAAAAGCCCTTTTACTTTTCTCTCATAATACTTGAAAATATGATATTTGATGTCAGAAAAAAATGGATAGTGTAAAAAATTTCAAACAAAATATCAATGTACTGGAAACGAATAAAAAAAAGTTATAATGTCATGGAGGCAACAGTCTTGTGACTTTGCTTGTGGGTTTTGTGTGAGGATATTGATATGCTAATTTTTAGATGATTTACCAAAATAAATAATTATAAAATAAATATTGAAGTGAATTAAAAGAAATATAAAATGATGTCTCTTTTAAAGGATATATGAGGTATTAACTAATATTGTAGAATGAATAAATATTTTGGTTGTATTTTTTTATTTTTATTTTTTTTATGACAAGAAATCGTAGTCACTATTTGAAGGTGTGCATTGAGTAAATTCACTTCCGAAAAGGTAAACCACATTTGGTAAGTTTGGTGCGACGGATAAAAATCGAGTGGTATAGGGGATTCGAATTTGAGATTTTCGACCTCAAATTCTTATCCAACACCATTCGATTACCAAAGATGGGCTATTTTAGTTGCATGTTTATAATATTATTTTATGTATAATGGTCTTAAAATAATTATTATTAAGTGAAGTAGACAATGATGACTATAAAGGGATGAAAATTTTAATGAATTATTTGTTGGTAATTAAATCGACATGAGTGAAACATCTTTAAGAAAGTAAACATTTTTTACAAGCACACAAATACATATACTTGTCTAAATAAAACATATTTAAGTTACAAATGCACATCTTAAAAGTTGTTTGGTTCCATGAAAAAATAAAAAAAATTAAAAAAATTAAAAATATATATATTCAGTTATTTGGTCATAATATACATTCCAAAAAATTATTAGAAATTTTATAATGAATTTAAAATTGAATTTCTTTTAATTTAAAATATGATTATTACAAATTTGACAAATTTGAATCAAATCAAACAAATTTTTCATCAATAAAATAATATGATGATTTTTCGGCTTATTTTGGTCATTTATCATATTATATTTGTTGTTTTGATACTTGTTTATATAAGACCATTTTTTTTAAGAAAAAAAAAACATTTAAGGAAAAAAAAAGTTAAGGAATTAAGATCCATTGAGGAGGTCTTGGCCATTTAAGGGGAGAGTGGCAAAAGACAATAAATTTGTTTAAAATTGAGAAATGGTTGAGCTTAAATACAAGTGCATGTTGAAAATTGAATTTGAATAAATCTCGAGTTATTTTATATTTTATATTATTAAATTGCAACAAGACAAATGCTAATTAAGATCAAAATTAATTAGAACTATTTAAAAGATGATTGAATATTGAGAAGTCAAATTAGAGATATAAAAAATGAAAATCATCTTAGAACCTAATGTGTGATTAATTACATCAACAACCTCTAAGGTTAGATTTAATTTTTAAAACACCCCCTCCGAATGCCATGGCTATTGCTTATTGAGATGAGGGTAAAATGAGGAATGCAAAGTATTTTTTTATATAACATCAACATAAATCATTAATAGCTAAGCGCATGTATAATTTTACAAAAAGTAAAAAGTGTTACTATAATTAAACCTAACTTGAAGGGATGTCGATGTTAATATATATACCATAAATGTCAATTTTGCCACTAGTTTTCATGTACGATTATTTAGACTTAGTTCTTTTAATTTTTATTATACTATGAATGCACACACATTAATCTTAAAAATGAGGTTGGTTGAATCTTGATTTTTAAGAATTAATAAAGAGTTGAACTGAATATATCGATCGTTATACTCGTTAGAATAATTTACGGTCAAAACCATGAATCCATTATTGCGAAAATTCGTAAACGCAAGTGCACGTTATCGTATACAAGTAATAAAGTGATAAATAAATTATCGTTCCCACGAAAATTGTTGAATTATTAAGTAGCGAAATTATGTTAACTCTAATTTTATTTGAATAAATGTATTTTTGTATTTTTGTTTGTAAACTAAAATCTACTAAACTAAATTAATGATAGAAAGCATATAAAGATAAAATTCACTAACTTAAAAAATCTAGGGTTATGATTTCATCATAATTAGTTCGAATTGAATAATTCATCTTATCAATCTCAATTTATTTCCCAAGTGATAGTCGAGAATCTCTAAATTATCCACTAGCCTCTCCCAAAGTCTAATGAAAATATCATCAATTGTTAACTCACTATATTCCTATGTGAATTACAACAATCAACAATTCATTAGGTTCTATGAAGTCTCAAACATGACTACACAAACCATGTAAGTATATTCACATCTCACATGCAATTTATGATTTTCTACATATAGAACTAGACACATATATCACCTCTCGGGTTAATATGATTAGCAAATCATTCAATTAGTGGTCAAGTAATTAAAAACATTAAGAATAATATATAAAACTCAACTTGAAAATTAAATCAATAATTGAATTGATACAATTATTCAAAACATTATAATTAGATTACATCACAACCCTAGAAAAAGAAATTAATTCATGATGAAAATGAAATACAAATTAGCAACATTCTTACACATAATTAATGAGAAAAAGAGTACAATGAAATGAAACTAGAAAGAGGATGAAGTTCTTTCCTTATTTATGTCTTTTTCATAAATTATGGAAGAATTCTCCTCTTCTTCTTCTTCTCATCTTCTTGTTTCTTGGCTTCTTCTCTATTATCTTCTTCTCTAAAAATATGAAATGGAGGCTTTTGGAATCCTTAAACTTGATGGGAGATGCCTTAAAAAGAACATAAAATACCAATTTGCCCTTACTTGCTCGGTTGACAGTGCCTAGGTGCCAATTTCCAGCTCCTAGACACTGCAGCACTTTGCAGTCCAGCGAGAGCGCACTGCACATTCTGTCCTAGACAGGCGCTGCTCTTGCTGTCCAAGTTTGCTTTTTACTGTATTTATAGCCTCTTTCAACTGCTTTTTTACTATTTTTTAGGTTAAATTGGCTTTTAGTATCTTCATATGAATTGTAGCTCTATATCTTGGCTTTCGATAGGAACTTAAATCAACTCAATATGAAATCCGTACAAATATTTATGCCTGAAATACCAAGATATGTTATACCTGAAATGTTCAGTCAAGTGTAGACTATTTAACCCGATATTTTTCATTGAAATAGAAAGAACTGGATTTTATAGTAAACATAAATATTATAGATAAATCTCTTGGCTTTCCAATTATTCAAGAAACAAGTCAAAAGGATATTGGAGCAAAAACTTATGATTGAAATACGAACACTACTTTCAATAACACCAAAAAGTGGATTAATCAAAATTTAAACCAAGTTTTATGTTTATTTTCATTTTTCCTGATTTTGCTATTACCTACAATATTTCAAAATGTATAAAAATTAACATAAATACTTAAAAACTAAACAAAAAGTTAAGCAAATGGTACTCAATTAATGAGTATAAAATCCACTTATCACCCATCAAAATCATTAAAGATAATTTTAAAATAGAAAGTTTGGAAAAATAAGAATTTTTTTTTTATTATTATAAGTAAATAAGGTGTTGATTGATTTTTCACTCCAATTTGAATTTAAACATGATGTAATTGGCTTAATTGGATTTCCTAACATTTTCAAGGACCACATTTCCTTTAACATTCTTCATAAAAGAAAATTGATATAAAAACCTTTGAAATTTGTCTACAAAACTAAATAGATGTAATTAAAAGAAAAGGTTGAACTATAAAATCATGCTCTCATCATGAGGTCAAAAAGAAAGAAGAGAAGCTTTTTTTTTTCATTTTTATAAAGGATCTTTTCAATTTTTATTATTTAAAATTTTAAAAATATATTTATTTTACCTAAGTTTATCAAAAATATAATTAATTTTAATTTTTAAAATTTATTTTGAAATCTATTAATATTTAACGTCTTTTCATGTACATATTAAATCTATTTCAAATTTACTAACACTTTACCTCTTGTCATATAGAAAATGACAAAAAATAAATAAATATTCATTTCTAAATTTATATAATCAATATAAAAATAATTAGCCCAAACATAGTTTTATTTTACGCAAAAATCTATTAAAATTTTTTTCAACCCTAATAATATTGAAAATATGAAAATGAATTTGAAAATAAAACAAAACGAGCACTTTATTTATTCATGTGTTTTTGATGCTAACATGTTAAAGAAAAATGAGGATGTTCATGATAAGTAATTTTTGGTAATTAATGCTACTTGTTCCTACATTTCAATTGAATTTTTATGTTCTTTTTCCATTTAAGGTTGAGTTTGCCTAAAGGAATACAAGATTCACCAACACATCTTAGATCAAATTATTTAAATTGATATATTTGGAATACAATTGTTCAAATAATAAAACTGAAATCTCAAAATTTTAGTGGTCTAGAGTATTATTATGTTTTTTATAATAGTTTCTTTAAATTAAATATAATATATAATTAATATTTGATATAATATATTGATGTGATGAATGACTTAATGCAATAATCCTCTCAAAAAAATAAAATGTAATATATCCATAATGTGTTTAGAGTGGATTATTTCTTTATGTTCAAACTTAATCACTAAATAAGTTTGAGAAATTTTTTGCATTATGGAATTGAGTCAAATACTATATTATGAACTTCAATATATAATTTTGATGGTTTAGCAAAATAATTACCAACTTATCTTAATTTTTTTATTTTCTTAGTAAAACTAAAAATTAACCTTTATAATGATATGATAAAACAGAATATATACATACATATTTATATACATGTATGTATATATATACAGTTTTTAAATTGTCAATATATACACAAGTTTTTATGTGATTATATAATTAAGATTTCCTCCCTTTTGATATATTCCACGGCAATTAATTTCCCGACGAATTTTTTTTTTTTGTTATGATACAATAGTTTCTCCAGGAGATAGTTCTCATCTAAATTGTTAACACTTCTATATTTCAATTAACTTATTGTTAAAAAATTATGGAGCCATTTCCCCCATTTATTTTCTTAATTTTTTAACAGTGTAATTGGATTTATTTTAAACGTTATCCTATACAAATAAGGCCATGAATACTAAAATGGAGGAGACAAAAAAGAGGAATAAAAATGTCCACCATTAAAGAAAACTTCACGCGCTATTTTTTTTTTTTTTTGGTTGTTATTTTCATGTGAAAGCTCTTCTTCGATCATTGAACACAAATTTAAAAATTCTTGTTCAAATCTTGAGTAACATTTATGTATATTTGTATGTTTGAGTTTCAAAATATGTTCAATTTTTAGTTTTATAATAAAATAAAAAAAATGTTAAATAATAAAATATAAAATTGTATCGTTGGATGAATAAAAATAATATCGTCATTATTAAATCCCAAAGTCGAAATACAATCTTAGAGAATAAACCTTTAAAAAGAAATACATTTTCCCAATTCAAAAGTTAAAAGCTTTATATTTTATCTTCTAATATTTTTTCCACATTAATATTTTATCCAAATATAACTTCAATAATTAGCTATGAAGGTAGTTTTCTTTGAATGAACTAACAATACAGCGAAAACTAGACATGCTTTTCCTCTATACAAACAAATGTCATGTGTCCCAACCCAACTCTTTATTCACACATGAATAGAAACAACTCAACCAAACTAATTTGGTATTTTGACATGTCACTAATTCGAATTCCAAAGTCAAACAGCTCAACTTCAATATCTCCAAAAATTTATTTCAAATTTCTCGACAGCAACCAAATTCACATACAATTGGATTTTGTCCACTTGTAACTACACACATATACAGGAACAAAATTGAATTTCATTATTTCACAATCTCATAATAATACAACATACTCATAAGGGTCTAATGATATGAGTAGTATGCATAACTGAAGTAAAAATGTCATAATAAACCAGTCAAAATCCACAATTTCCACAATTCATACAATTCAAATGCATGTAGCTTGGAGTCCCAGCATATGGATTCGGGACTAGATGTTCTCCATTCTCTTGTCACTGGATCAGCATTCCGAGCGAAGCGGAATCCTGTAACATTTCAGGCCGAAGAAGAACAGTCTGTACATTAATTCAGTGCCAAAAATAGAAAAAAAAAAAAGGAGCACATAAAAAAAAACCTAGTATGCTTCTATTGGATCATATGAAGCAGTGATGCACTTCTATAGAAATAGAAGAACATTTCTAATACCTTAGCAAGAAAATCCACCAGCAAGAAAAATAATTCAAAACAAAATAATTATCTTTGAAGCAGTCATGGTCAGACGACAGAGAGAATTTGCACATGTGAACTAATTCTGAACTCTATAATAAGTAAATAACCATGAAAAATATTTGAGATCATCTCAAATGTATCCTCAACACATGTATAACAAATTGCAGGGCCATTGAAAGTGACACTTCTGAAAAATCTCAATTGCACTTTCTCAAAAAGAAAAAAGAGTGTCATAATGTTATGGTATAGAAACCTATAGAAACCTTGCAAGCAATAAGAAATCAATTCTTAACACAATTTCCCTAAAAAATTCTCCAAGCCCTCATCTTTTCAATGTCGTTGCTGGGCCCTTCCCTTCCCTTTCCTTCGTTGAGTTGAATAGGATAATTTTAAAGCAGGGTTTATAACATCTCAGAAGCTCAATCATCAATTGGGCTACTTTTAACTAGGATAGACTATGCATGGTGCAAAATGAAAAGCACATGTCAAAGAACAAAAACTAAGCATAATATTTGAAATGAATATAAATCAAGCACGTTTCAGGAACAAACATTTTGTTGTAAGGACTTGCCATGCCCTTCTTGCCAACAAGGATGTTGTTATCCTTCAATGAACATGTCAGGAAACAATAATCAAAGTACAAGTTCACATAAAAAGAATCAAACTTTGAGATACCATCAAGGACTCAACTGGAATCAAGATAGTCAATAGCTGATGACAACTTGCACCCTTATGTGCAGCTTCAATAGTTCTCTTAATCTCCACCACACCAAAATGACATGCAGCCATATAGCATGTGAATTCAGGGAAAAGATTGATGTCTTTTCCTATCTAATCGTTCTTGTTTCCATTTATAGCAATTCTACCATTATTGTATGCGGAGTTTTTGGCAAAATTAAGCAAATTTTAGTGCTTCTACAAGCTAAAAAATTATGAAATGCAACAAAATGGAGAACTCATTAATTATGCCAACATGGCACATTTCAAAATTAGAGGACATGATACAAATCATACACGTTAAAAGTTGGGCACCAGTTCAAATTCGTGTAGTGCAAGTGCAAAATAAGAGTGATCAATATTCTTAAAACTTGATTATTAATCTAAGTTTAATTATTCTTCAGAAACAGAGAGCAAGCAATGCGACCGAGGCAAATGGAATTCTCCTGCTCAATCATCACAAAATGGAAGAAAAGAAAGTAAAATCATGGATAGTTTTATGATCATGGAGAACAATTATAGAATACCTCAACTCAGGGCCGGAGCCTCAACATCAGTAGTTGGCGCCTCAGGTCCACCAGAGCTATCATTCTGAGTCTTTAATGCACGAGATGCCCCTGGGAATAGATCAGGAAATTGCACACATTAGAAAAGAAGTATAAATCCAGTCAGAAGTCTAGAATTTAATTTCACAATCATGACTCAAATCTTGATAAAAAATTTCAGCAGAGTAGACACCAAGATATGTAAAATATAAGTTCAGATTAAGAGCTTGATCTAGAATGAATCGTCGAAAGACCAAGAGAAAGCATCATTATACCTGCTAATGGCGTACCACTCATGTCATGTGTAGTAGAACGAGCTCGGCGCTTTGCAATGTATTTCTCATCCAACGGTATGGGGGGTTGAAAAGAAAATTGCGAGATGCTGACACCTTCTTGTACGTATTCCGGATGCTCACTGATGTACCTGAAATAGTAAGCATCGAAAATCCTTCCAGCAATTATAATCATGAAAAAGTACTGAACTCCAAAATATCAATCCTCTGGCAGTTATTTATTGTGCATTTCAAGAGTGAAGCAGAAAAAAGCTAAGCCATTGCTTAGCAATCTCCGGACATTGTACCTGCTAAGTTCAACCATAGAACGAAATCTCTTGTTAGATGGGGAAACATAATACCTGTTAAGACACAAAAAAAATGCCAATGTCAATCACAAAGAGAAATGCATCACTCAGAATCCCTACTTCCATTTTAAACAAATAAGGAAACAAACGCGCTATAGGCTACATACACATCAGCAAACTTTGTGCCTCCTTCAGCTCTAATTCGTAAAATTCGTTGCCATCCAGGAGGAGTTTGAGGAATTCTCGGTTTGTCCATCGCCCAACAATAGCTGTCATCCTGCTTGACATCAGCTTCATCTTCGCAAGATATGTCAGGCCGCCACTCTCGAGCTGTTTCACAAAAAAACAATTGTTCTCCAATCCTTGCCCGTATTTCCTCATACTTCTCCTTCGTGGGGATAAGCCTCCATTTTGAACATTTGGCACACCTAACTGTATAGGACTTCACAGATTCCCAGACCTTTTTGGCTGGCATACCTTGTTCTCGTTCCATTGCTTTGAAGAACTGCCATTATCAAGAGGAAGTCATTGCTCAATGCCACAGTAATTCTGCACTTCTATAGCATGATTTATGCCCATACAATCAATTCCAAGCAAAACTCGAATTAAAAACTAAACAAGAAAGTTAAACAGATAAGAATCCCATCTAGAAAAGCTCACAGGAAAAGAAACTGCACGAAGTAAAACCTTAACCTAATTTTCAACAGACACCAACTTTTGTCCATAATAGAAAATATTGGCAGCACTAGATACCTATAGAATTTATGTTCCAAAGAATAGGCCATCATTGTTTAATTCTTACATCTCCATATGTAGCTTTGTTTCCTTTGCTTTTTTCATTAAGATAAGGCTTTTGGAAATAAACTACCACCATCGAAAGTGACATCATAAATGAAAGGTGAGTCAAACCTAGATATTGGTGTAATTATGTTGAGCCACACATGAACATAATGCAATACAGATAAAGAAGAAAGTAAATCTCACAAATTGTAGGACATGAGATGGCTATGAATATTTAATAGATAAAAATAGATAAACATGTACTGGATAATTAGGCCTATAACTTTAAATCAAAGAACAACAAAATTTTATCATGATATTTTAAAGATAAAAATCATAGTAAAGCTTTTGCTATAGTAAAGATAAGCAAAAGCATGTCAGTACAACATTGTTGGTCAGAGGGAAAAAAAGGAAAACCAGTAACACTAATAAAGAAGAAATCAAATGTAAGCCAATTAATACTCGTGTTTCCTACAATTCAATTCACTTGACATATTTGCATGAGTTTAGTTACCTCTGCTCTGTGGTTGACAAATAGTTTATGTGATGGACGCGTCTAACACACGCAAATATTATTTTCCTTTCTATTTTCTTTCACATGTTTTGGTGTGACAAATGCAATTACATTATTTATCTCTACTCCGAGGTTAGCATATGTAATTTATAGTGTTGGACTTGCCTGCAACAACATGAGTTCAAGTATGTGGGTGGGCAATAACTAAAGCATACCAAGTCCTTAATCTTCGTAACAGCACAAAACTGTCATCGTCAATAAGCTTCCATAAATTCATAATTAAATTAAAAACATTTTACTTATGGAAACAATATTTTTTCAAAAATTGAGGTGGTCTTGGAGACTGGTGATTCCCACTTTAAGGATCACAGTTTTGCACCACTCAACAAGGTAAAAAAAGAACGTTATGTGTGCCTTAAAAGAAAAAAGCAAAGCTTTGTTCATATTAATAAATATATTCAATTATATGCAGAGGTTCACAACCAACAGATTGATAGCATCACCATATGGTATGACAGTGTGCTAACTCCATCCTACATCAAGCCAATCCAGAGACCGAATAGAAAATTCTGCTATTAGTCTCCCGACCAAGAGAATAAAACTTAATAACAGTTTAAATTGAATATTTTGGTACCCACTTAAGTTCACAAACGGAATGACGTAATTCAAACTCCTACCACTGTCTTTCTATTTTGTACACTTTGTACAAATAATATCATAAATTATACTTTAAACCGTGTCCATATGTTCAAAAATGTGCCATACCACAAAACATCAAAGCGTCGTCAAGATACAAAAAACAGTATAACTAAAAGGAGAACTAGAGAATGAAACTTCATAAGTTAAGAACTACACCGAATACGAAGCCACTTAAGTTGTTATTCAATAAATTAAATCATCTATGTAGAAACTTAACAAAAAATAAAACTGGTTGCGGAGATACTTCGGGTGCTAAAAGAACCGCATACAAAACCAAACTCATGTTAATACATCAACATAAACCTAGATCCTTGACTGGACACAAAAACCTGTGGTAATATTGCATGTTATGTGACAAATAGACATGTATGTGAGTGTATGATTGGGTGTTCAATTGCATCTCTCTCTATCGGTGGACAATTAAAATGATCAGAGTATTAAATATGACATAAATTTCTAGGCAAAGATGCATATTCGCGACAAACTTAAGAACTTATCTTATATTCACTTAAATGACTAGACCTATCATGAAATTTAAAGTTCATGTTTGAAGATGCTCATCTATTTAGAAACTTATGAAAAAGTAAAACTGGTTGAAGAGATACTTCAGGTGCTAACAGAACAGCGTACAAAACCAAACTCATATTAATACATCAACATAAACCTAGATCCTTCACTAGACATGAAAACCTAAGGCAATATTGTATATTACGTGACAAATAGAAATGTATGTGTATGTATGATTGGGTGCTTAATGTGTGTGTCTCCATCTGTAGACAATTAGACAATTAAATAGAACGGGTACTTCCATACTAAATACGATGTAAATTTCATAGCCAAATATGCATATTTGCGATAAACTTAAGAACTTATGAACATAAAGACTAGACCTATCATGAAATTTAGAATTCATTTTTGAAGACGCCAAGTTGTCGCCCCAACGTTCCCCCCCCCCCCCCCCCCCCACCCCAACCCCTCCCTCTATATGTAGATAATTAAATTGGAGATACCCTACTAAATACCATGGTAAATTTCTAGCCAAAGATGCCTATTTAATAATAAACTTACGAGCTCATCTGGTATTCACATAGATGACTAACCCCATTATGATATATACAATTCATACTCAATGCCTGTGGACGCAATCACCATTACATGAGCAAAACAAAACTTCCTGCTTACACAAAGAGAGCAATCTGAATACACATATGTACAAAGATATAGGCCAAAAGAAAAGCCTTAAATTCAAAAGTAAAGAACTCATTTCTGAACCATCTGATCTGAAAAATAAATTCATATATTCAACACAAGCGAAAATAATAGGGGGTTGCAACATTAATTTTTTTTCTTTTTTTATTCTTTTGCTTAAATAACGACATGCAACTGAAAACCCATGTTTAGAATCGACTGGAAAAACACAAACCTCTGATGAGACGCACAATTCTAGACATGCATGTTTGGTTATTTAATTATTACTTCGATGTCTGTATTCAATTAGTGTGGCGTGGTCTGAGTGAGATATGTATATACGAAAAATTAGAATAGATCACAAAATTCGTTCAGAAAACATTATATAGAAAAACCCAATTAACAAATTCGCACAGCCACCTCAATGAAACACAGGATTTTCAGACTTGCATGTGTTTTTTTTTTTGTGTGTGTTTTAAAATCAAGAAGTAACACGTACACCTTTAAACAAGATCGAAAAAACTCGAAAATTAAAACAAGTTCAGAGACTAAACCTCGATATACAATCGCCAAGAATCGCTGATCCTTATAAGCCCTCTACGCGCGCGAAGAGTGTAACCTTCTGTGTGACTGTGTGTTATGGGGGTGAGTGTCTGTGTGAAAGCTGACGAAGCCGATGAGAAGCCGACAAGCCGAGGTTGTATGTATGTGGGCGTGTGTGTGTATTAGGTTGTAGATTATGGCAAGAGTTGGATGAAAATGCGACAATATAATTCGAAACGTTTCATCTGCAGTGTTTGGTCCGACGACAAGTGTTGCTTTCTGGGCTACGCAAAAACATTGAATTTGTAATAATTGATGAGAAAAGAATACTGCGGTTTGACTTCTTATTATAAGAAAAGCCCTTTTACTTTCATCCCATAATAATTTGGAGTTGCGATATTTGATGTCTGAAAAAAACAATGGATAGTGTAAAGGTAATATGGCAAAAAAACAAAAATTATATGTATTTCAAATAAAACATCAATGTACTTTTCCATGTATTGAAAATAAAAAATTAAAAAAATAATGGATCCTATAATATTCAAAAGAAATTTAATTGTCAAATAGAAAGTTCAATAAGTCCAAAGTGGAAGAAATTTTACCCACGTGAAATCTTGAGAGATGATAATATAGCTCTTTTTAAACGCTTATAAATATTTTATTTATATTAATTTTTTAGTACATTCATTTCATTTGTTTTTTACGACTTTATACTTTTGACTTGTTATATATCGTCCGAACACCCCGATAACGTATGAATGTTTTTTAGCACTTATAATTACCTTATCCATATTCATTTTCTAGTACATTAATTTTATTTATCTTTTTACACCTTTATCTTTTGGCTTGCTATGTATAGCTTGAACACCCAATAATTTTAACAGTTTATTCATGATCATGGTGATTATCGTGCGATTTGATGATTTTTTTATTAATTTCAAAGCGAATTGTCTGTGTGATTTAGGATGATTACGCGCAGTTGCAAACAGTTTTGCGATAATATTATGTTTCTTACAGTGTCATATAATTGAATCATTTAAGAATTTGCAAGAAAAAATAGTAGAATCATAATAAAAAGAATAATAAGCAGTAAAAAGATTTCCATTTTTGCACCTAAGCTATCAGTTGAACAAGGTTCCACTTTCTTCCGGTTATTCGGACTTCAGTAATAGAACCATTCTTATTGATCTTCGTTCATTCTATAACTTGCATAAAATTTTTATTATCTATTAACATTGTGAACCAACTTTATTTCATAAAAATGAATCTTACAAAGTGATTTTGCTGTATGTTTTTTTTCCCTTGCAATGTAATATAAAACAAGAAAAAAAATGAATAAACTCATAATAATTTCATTCAAAAATATTAATTGTCAAAACCATAAAGTAATGGAAACTGGTGGTAATTAGCAACCCTTGTCCATCCCCAACTTGGAGACACAAATAAAGGTTGAACTTGAAGGTCAAGAGCAATGGGGCTGGACATCTACTTAACATTAGGTGAGCGGTCGGTTGCGATTTGAACGATTTGCAACTCTTCCAAACCGCCACCACACCACCTAAGTGATGTGATTTCTATTTTAATTTTTAAATCACGGTTCATGCACAAAAGTAATTTTAACTATGTGGTATAATGTAGTTCGGACGATATTTTAAATTTTATGATCATTCTTAAATTTGAGAAAAATTGATCGTTAGTGGTCGTCAATGTGAAGATTACCACATCACTCATAATGTCATGGAGGCAACATCTTCTGACATTGCTTATGGGTTTTGTTTGAGGACATCTAAATTCGAATTTTTAGTTGATTTATCGAATATATAGTTGCAAATTAGATACTAAATTGGATTGAAAGAAATCCAACAATGGCCTCTTTTATATGATAGATGCAGTATTCACTAATAATATAGAAGGAGTGAATATCTTGATTGTATATTCTTTGCCATAGTCTCTAATCTTATTAGAATATTTAATTTGGGATTAATTTCATTTACCCCATTTATTCTTGTTAAATATTATTTTACTTTCTTATACTTTTAGTTGTCTCACTTTACATACTCTTATTGAGTATTACTTTACCTTCTTGTACTCTCAATTATCTCACTTTATCCCCTTATGCTCTCAACTCTCATTATGTGTCACTTTTCCCCTTATATTCTTATTATTCATTTTAACCTCTGTACTTTTTAAAAATAATCAAATTGCTCTTCCATAATATTTTTAGTGAAATTACTTTAAAATATTTTAATATTAATATATTTGTATTTATATTTTAATAAATTTTCAACTTGATTAATTAACACTTAATATTTTATTTAAAATTTTTATTATACTTAAATTTAGTAATATTTTTTTAATTTAACATAGTTCCTATTAAATTACTATATAGTATGATATTTTTTATTATTGATACACTTTACTTATGAATTCCCTACTCATTATAAATCTAAAATATATATAATATTTTTAAATAATAATTATTAAATGTGTAAAATATTAACAATAATTTTTTATTATTAATAAAATTATTATAAGTTCATAAAAACTACGTTACATTCAGAAATAGTCATTATTATCAAGTAATAGTAATAAAATTAATTATTTAAATTATTTTTTAAATTTAACAAAGTATCTTTTAAAATATGATAATACAACTATATATAATTTATTTAATAGTATTTATTTAACCTATAAATGACTCTTTTTGTATTTAATATTACTTCTATGAAATTTTGATAATACCATTAATAATGAAAAAGTTATTACTATTTTTTTATGTATTTAATAAAATATTATTTAGAAATATATTGTATATCTTTATATTATGATGAGTAAAAACTTTATAGGTAAAACAGATTAGCTAATAATGTATATCCTACTATATAAAAATTTGATAGGAACTATGTCAATAAAAAAATAACCATTAAAATTTAAGAACAATAAAATTTTAAATAAATTTAATGTTAAATGTTAATTAATTAAATGAAAAAAAAATTATTAGAATATAAATATAAGTTTATAAATTTTTGAATATTTTAAAGTAATTTTATTGTAAATAGTCTGGAAGGATAATTTAATTATTTTTTTAATAATACAAAGGATAAAGTGAGATAATGAGAATATAAGGAATAAAATAACATACAATGAGAATATAAAATAATAAAGTGAGACAATAAAATTATAAAAAATAAAATGATACTCAATAAAGTGAAATTAACCCCTTAATTCTTAATGATCTTTCAAAATAATTGCTATTAATAATTCAGCATACTTAAGTGCATATATATAGATGTCATATCTATTCACATGAGAGAAAAAATTATCAAGGCAAATAGCATCACCTTTTCCCTTTACACGGGTGTATTTTTAAATTATTGTTGGCATTTTGAACATTTGGCTACTTACATAAATGCTGGATAAATTTCATCCACACACTTTGGGATTGGGTTTAATTACAGCAATGTTTATAAAATTATACTTATACCCTTTGACTTTTACATGATGTTAGAAAAAATAATTAAATTATTGAAATAATGTTTTCGCCCCATTTTATTTTGTAATATGTGCATATAAAGGGCTGTTGCTGTTAGTTTTAAATAATAGAAGGGGTGTATATGGGTTAGATAGGCGTATTTATAGTAAGTATTTTACTTGTTTTCTCTTGTATTAGAAAGCCTGTCGCTTGTTCCATGAATCTAGGAGTATCTATGTCCTGGATTTGGTTTGGATTGATTAGTGAAGATAAACGTAAAATATTGTTGATCTTGACTTATTTTGTCAATAATTTTATTTTTCAATGTTTGTTCAATATAATATTAAATATCTGCCATATCACCATGTACACATAAATAAGGTGTTGATTAATTTTGCACTTTGTTTTGACTTTTGTTGTAGATAGCAATAGGGTGATTTTGGAGCAAATTTGGTCAAACTTGTAATCTGTTCCATTAAAAAAATTTAAAATTTGAATTTGGATTTAAATTCAAAATCGATGGTTAGATCTACTAAATCCATTAAATACATTTTATTATTTTAAAAATATTTTTTTAAAAAAATAATATACTAAAACTTTCAAAAAACTACATATTTAAAAAATATATCACCTAAATATATATAATATTTTAAAAAATAAATAAAAATTAAGTAGAGTGGGTTAAGGGGCAGGAGGGTTTGAAAAATAAAAATTTAAAATTTACCTTAAATCTATTTGTAATAGTAAAAACTAGCACCATAGGAGGGATTCGAGGAGGGTTCAAAATTAAACCCATTTCATTGTCATTGCAATCAATGTGTCTTCTTTAAACATGATTTAATTGACTTAATTGGCCGAGGTGGATTCCCTAGCTTTTTCAAGACCAAAAATTCCCCTTAACATTGTTCCTAAACATAACTAGATATAAAAATGCTCGAATTTTGTCGACAAAACTATATATATATATATATATATATATACACACACACACACACGATAAAGAATGAAATTATGCTCTTTCGAATGTCAAATTTATAATCATGGCGTCGAAAAGAAAGTGAATTCATTTATTTATTCATATGTGTTGACTGCTAACATGTTTATGAAAAATGAGGATGTTCAAGATAGATAATTTTTGATAACTATTGCTACTTGTTCCTACGTTTCAGTTGAATATTATGCTCTTTTTCAATTAAGGTTGAGTATGCCTAAAGCGATACAAGATTCACCAAACACGTCTTGAGCTATCTAGAGCAAATTATTTAGATAAATATACAAATAGTGTATGTGAATAAGGTTTTTTTTTTTAAATGATAAAGCTGAAATCTTAAAATTTTAAAGGTTTTGAGTGATTGAAAAAGTTCTTTGCATTAAATGGAATACTTAATTAGTATTTGATCTTATATCTTGATGAATAATTTAATAGATCAATCTTCTCAATACGAATATATATTCATGAATTAACTTAAATTTAGAATAATGATATAATAATAAGTTTAAATACACTTATGATTTCAACCTCTATTTGTTAGAGGCAATGTAACAAAATGAGAGCAATTTATTATATATAATTATCTTTATTCTTTAAAATCATATATTTTACATTATTATTAGTTTTAATATTGTAAAATGATATTTCATTATAAATATAAAGTTGAAATATAAGTTGAGAGGAACGGTAACAGAAAAACTTTTTCCACTAAAATGATTTCCTCACCAACTTTATAGCTGAATTGAGACGGCAATAATGGTCTGTAATGTGAATTGGAACCAACAGAGTTGATTGAGGAGTCAATGGGAAGAAAATATGCACTTGAAATTGACTATAATCTAAATTGATGTCTTTAGGGTGGATTGTTTCTATAGCTATGATTCAAACTTAATCATTTAATAAGTTTGAGAATTTTTTTGGCATTGTGAAAATTGTTAAAAAAAAAAAAAATACTATATTATGAACTTCAAGATATAATTTTGATGGTTTAGCAAAATAATTTCCATCTTATCTAAATATTTGGTTTTCTTAGTAAAATTAAAAACAAACTACTATTAAGATATGATAAAACTGAATATAAATATACATATATATATATATACGTACACAATTTTTATATTGTCAATATATACACAAGTTTTAAGTGACTATATAATTAAGATTTCCCCATTTCTTTTATTTTTTAAAATTTAATTGGAATGAATGAAATTCCAAGATCATCTATTTGAAAATAAGAAGTGTGAATACTAAGGAGGAGGGGAGGAAAAGAGGAATAGGAGTCCACATCATAAAAGAAAACTTCACACGCTACTTTTGGACTGTTTTCATGTGAAAATTCTTCTTCAATTAATGACCATTGAACACAATTTTGAAATTCTTCTAATCTTGAATTTCAACGATAAAAGAAAGTATCAAAAAACAAAATACAAAGTTCTATCACTAGATGATGAATGAAATATTTTCGTTAGAATTTTCAGCATTAAATCCATTCAAAATCCATTTTCAGCAATATTAAGTCCACACAGCCTTAATAAACCATTAAAGAAAATATTTTCTCCATTCAAAAAGATACAACTTTATACTTTAGTTTATAATGAATTTTTTTTTCTCATTAAAATTTAAAATTCATATATAATTCCAATGATCAATAATTCAATTAGAAAGAAGAAAAATATAGTAAAAGATTTTTGCGCCCACCTGATTAGCATCTTTTAGTTTGCAAACACCTTATCTTAGTATAAAAGATAAGGATATATGTGCCATTGAAATAATATTGCGTCTCTTTGCGCATGTTAAGTGAAAAAACATAAAAGAATGGTGAAATATCTAAAATATATTTGAATCGATGAAATTGATTTTTTAATATTTTCCTCACCAAAATCTAAAAAAATAAGAAAATAAAAAATAGTTATGCAAAGTAGTTTTCTTCCAATGGACCAATAATATAAGGAAACCTAGACATGCTTTTCTTTACTCTATGAACAAATGTCAGTGTCCCAAAATCAAGGCCGGTCATTTCTCAATGTATGTCATGTGTCTCAAAATCAAGGGTCGGTTATTTCTCAACATCACTAAAACATCTCAACCAAACTATTTTAATATTTTCACTTGTCACACATCAAGCAATTCAATTTCAAACTCTCCAAAAATTTATTCTCTGAAAATATTTTCACATACTATTGGAGAATTGTCTACTCGTAACAACACATGATTACACAAACAAACAAAGATCCAACTTCATGATTTTACAGTCTCATAATACAAGTAGGATACGTAGCTGAAGTTATATGAGCTGTCTCATACCCGCTGAACAGTGTAGTGGAATAGGAATATTAGGCTGAACGAAAACTTGGATGATTTTTGAGTTCCAATTTTGAGGAAACCGCCCAATTTTCAGGTGGATACAAGATAAAGAAGCTGCTCTTCTTTAACTATGTTCAAAAACAATTTCCTTCTCCTCCTTTCATTGCTCAAATTTGCAGATGCAGAGACTTGGATTAGATCAGGCTACTGGTACTCTGGCAGTGAATTTCCAGTTCCAGACATTAATTCAGCGCTGTTTACGCATCTAGTTTGCGCCTTTGCACAAATTAATTCTTCCAATTATGAGATCTATATTTCACCATCTGATGAACCATACATGTCTACCTTCACAGAGATTGTTAGGAGAAAGAACCCATCAGCCAAGACACTTTTGTCCATCTCGGCAGG
Source organism: Paulownia fortunei (assembly GCA_019321725.1). Classification (NCBI taxonomy): domain Eukaryota; kingdom Viridiplantae; phylum Streptophyta; class Magnoliopsida; order Lamiales; family Paulowniaceae; genus Paulownia; species Paulownia fortunei. The sequence continues at coordinate 2,549 of JAGSPU010000096.1, read as the reverse complement.
AGCGGCAAAATCTTCAACGTTTTTTGAGATGATCAACCAACCTTCCCGAAGAAGGTCGTTCATTAAATCTTCAATAACGGCCGCCAGACAGCATGGATTCATGGGACTTGATATATTTGATGTTTTTCCAAGTACACCCGCCAACATGGCCAACATGGAAAATTTTCTTGATGAGTGGCGAGAAGCAATAAATTCTGAACCAAAAAATTCCGATACTTCACCTCTGATCTTGACAATGGGAGCTAAATATTCGCCGGTGCTGGAATCCCTGATCTACCCCATAAATTCAATTAACAGAAACTTCGATTGGGTGCACATCCTTTCATTTGACTATCATCTGCCATCACAAGATAGATTTACAGGAGCACATGCTGCTTTATATGATCCATCAAGCAATCTAAACACAGATTACGGGATAAATGAATGGATTAGTCGAGGATTACCTGCCAAGAAACTTGTTCTCGGATTGCCATACCATGGATATGCATGGACACTAGTAAACTCCAATGATTATGCAATAGGTGCACCAGCGAAAGGCCTGGCCATAACTCCAGATGGTTCCATCAGCTACAGGCACATTAAGTGGTACCTTAACAGCTATGGAGTCAAACCAGTGTTTAACTCTACATATGTGGTGAACTACTGCAAGATTGGATTATTCTGGATTGGTTATGATGATGTAGAAGCAGTTAAGACAAAAGTTTCTTATGCAAAGGAGAAGGGCCTTCTTGGTTACAGTGTGTTTCAAATACCCAACGATGATATGAACTGGATTCTTTCCAGAACAGGTTAGAAGTGCACGACATAATGAAACAATAAGAATTTTTATGCCGTCGCGTGTGGTATAATATGCAAGGTTTAAGTAAAACGTTGTAACCTTCATTCTAGCTGTCATAAGATGAAAATCGAACCTAGGCTTGAGCAGTATTAAATGAGTAACAATGTCATATCTCAACTTGGCTTCGTAAAAGCTTTCTCTGAGAGCTTTTTATACATGTTCTCTAGAATTGGAATATGTACAATATACTATTATTGAAATTTAACTAAGCATAACAAACAGACATTTAAAAGTTAGATTGACTGTACATGGATCTCTTGAAAAGCATGACATCCTACTCTAATTAGTGTAGCATATTACTAGCTGTTTTATGTTTGCTGTTCAAAACAACCACACATTCAAATTGGAACAAATTAAATGCATGCAGCTATAGTAACTAATCCAAAAACATGCTTCCAGAGAGATTTCTAATGACTTCATTCACAGCTCAAGAAGAAGATAAAGACCAACAAAACAAGCAACAATTACTGGTGATTCTATTGTCAACTGTTGCAGCCATTCTACTGCTTGGCACAACAATATGCTTCTGGAAAAGAAAACTGATCATGTTTAAAGGTAACCATCCACATGATAGCATTCTGTTGTACGCCCACAAAAAGAAGGAGAATAACTACTTTCTTGTCATTTCAATTTTCTCTCAGTGAAAGGAAAAGCAGCTTTGGGCAAAAGAAACGAGTGTTCTAATCTGCAAGTCTTCCATTTCGCTCAGATAACAGCAGCCACAGATAATTTCTCATGTGAAAACAAGCTTGGCGAGGGTGGATTTGGACCAGTATACAAGGTAATATGTGATCCATCCTCTAAAAACACTAGAAACTTTCTCATGTAGAGCAACAGTAACACATTGCTTATTGAAGACATTGATTAAAAACAAAATAAATAAAAAATTACAAAAAATTGAAATAATTACAATTTTTGCCTATATACCTATTCATCTAAGGGGCTCTTTAAATGAGTGAGCATACACTGGGGCATATAAACATCAAGAAATGCATGAGTTCAATGCACTTTATGAGCTCCTAGTTCAAAGGGAGATCTCTGTTACTTCAAACATTTAGAAATCTATGTCCCACCATTCTTAGGATTATCAATGAGCTCAAGCCCATTTAAAGCTTGCAAACGTGGCTTGAAATTACAAATCAAGCCAAGTTTAAACCCAACTTAAGGTTTAAATTAAAATTGAAATCTAGCATGACCTGAGCTCATACTACGTAAAGTTAATTTATACAGAAATATATAAAACATGCAGGCAATTACTCAATAATTAAACAATGTGACCATTTCTTTAGTATGTTTCAATGCATACAATTATTTATGTTCTCATCATTTCAATGTCATGGAAGTAGTGTACTTTTTCATATTAAAATGTCTATAAATGAATCATCCATGATTACGAATTTCTATCTAAATCGGTTACAAAACCAACCTTGGCTTTAGCCTTGGGATTTTGGGCTTGGCCTTAGTATCTCCAGGTACTGACTAAGACTAAATTGTACATAATTTGGATTACACTTTACCTGTTATGTGTCAGAGGCTATCTTTTCATCAAGCATAAGACGAATACTATTAAATAGTAAAGAAAGACACGAGCCTGAGCTATCTTGAGCTTGGTTAAAAGCTCGTAGTGTTTTTATACTAAACATGAGTTTAGGGGGAAAGAAAGCTCGTATAACTTGAAATCCAGAAAAAGAAAAAGATCATTTACTTGAAT
>JAGSPU010000022.1:0-36984 GCA_019321725.1 Paulownia fortunei | reverse complement strand
TCCCAAGTCATGACAAATGCTTGAGTTCACTAGCAAGGATGTACTTGAATTGTGATTAGGATCCTTCCCGATTAAGTGGCAGATAATGATATTCTATGGCTATTGAAGTTGGACTTATCAATTTCCCAAACAATTGATATAAAAAAAACAAAATAAAATGCAAGTTCCTTAGTACTGGTTTCTAAAATTAAGAAGATAAAATTTAATTCATTAAGGATGGACTGAGTAAGGAGTCTCTAAATGATATTTGATTAACTCTTGAGATGCATTCTTATGGATTCGTGCATCGTGTAATTCTTGATTTATGAAATTACTTTTAGAATGAATATGAGCATTATAGTCTTAGGAATCTAGCATTAAAAGACCTTGTTGGCCAGTTTATAAGAAAAATAGATGGGAAGTATATCTTTTACCCACAGAGGTCGTTTAAGTTGTTACTAGATGTAAAACCAAGGGAAGATATGAGCCATAATCACAATTAAATGTACATTCACGCATCATGTTATAGAAAAAGGTTTTATTCCATCGTTTGTGAGATAAATTCTCATTTCTGCTCCAACACCTGACCAACTAGTTGATCTACTTCTAGCATATGTGCCAGAACCTAATCCAACCTTAGCTCATGTAGATTAGCCCAACAGGAACAATGGTATATAAATTGAATTTGACTCTCAGCCTATTAAATATATCCTTAATGGTTTCAACTAATAGTGTATATATTATATTATTTCAGCTTTATTTTCCAATAAGTCACATTTCAGGTAATATCTTCTAAACTCTACTTTCCTATCTATTTTTAACATTGGAGATAGTGTCTCGATTAGGTTGGGGGAGGGGATAGTTGATATCATGTCTTGTGTGTTCAATGTGTGTTTTTCTATTTATTTTTTTAAAAAGAAAACAAATTCCAAGTGTGTTTTCTTTTAGGTCCATTGAAACTATGAAAAATGGTGGTAAAGTGAAGGGCAACTTTAATACTCTTGAGACGTAACCCTAAAAATTTATTTATTTTTTGCATAAACATGGCAAGTTTGTGAATTATCATTTTTTTAAGTCGTAGATGTTCTTTTAAATTCAATGATTAAAATTAAGTATGACTAATGTGGTTTGATTAATGATCGGTGTTGTTTTGGACTTTAATGTTGTTCTTTGGTTAACTTATTTTTGTGGTAATTATACTCAAATGTTTTTGCACAAATAATTATGTTATTCGGTGTGGAGACAAGCATGTCAAAATAGATAGTTCCTATACCCTCGCTTTAATCATTACTTGAGTTTTCGACAGGTAGGGGTTGAGTGTTGAAACTTTTCCTTTTGATCTGTTGAGGCGAATGACTGTTTGAGCACCACTTGAAAAATGATTATGGCATTAGGCTTTCTAGCATCATGGCTAAATCAGCTAGTTCCCCATGTGATGTTCCAAGAGAACATCCCCCATAGTGAGTCACTTTGAGCCTTTCAATAAATAAGCCTTTTTATATGGTAACCATATCTTTTTACCTAGGCTAAATACACTATTATCCTACCCTTGTTCTAAAAATGATTTGGAGCTTAAGAGACATTCTATTGATAATGTGAGCTTACAAAAGAAATTTAGGTTGGAATAGAAAATAAGTATGAGAGAATTTCTCTTCTTAAAAAAAACAAAAAAAAATGCAAAGTGATAAAAAAATATTACGAGTTGCAACTAAAAATGGGATGTTGCAAAATTAATAAGAATGATAAAGAGGGATCCAATTCAATAACAATAGGCACTGGTATTGAAATTCATGGAGTATGAGAATTCTTCATTAATAAACTCTATGTCTCTAATTCCATGAAGTTGTTGCATCCTATCGTTTTATTTCTTATCCACATTACTACCCTTTAGCTCCATTACAACCTTTATTGAAAATCTTTCAATTTTGTGTGGTGCCTTTAGTATAGTGGAGATTTGTATAAAAAAAAGAGCCTGTGATGTTTTACTCTTTCATTAGAGATTGAGTGATGGTTTTTGTTAGATTCTATAGGAATTCACTTATCAGAAGCATGCATGGTTTCGTCACTATTGACATTAACTATTCACACACACACACACACTTGAGTATGCTTATTTTGGAAATATATTGACTTTTGAATGACTAAGGATTAAATTCAACACTCGTTGGATTTTATTTTCATATAACTTTATTACTTCATGAGAATACTGATTGGAATAGGTGTTTGTGGGTATTACCGCTGGAAACCCTTATGGGATTATAACATATCCTCTTAGGCCATCTAGGGATTTAAAGGCTTGTTACATATGCTAAATAGAATCCTAATTTCCTTCGAAAGTAAATTAGTTTAGGTTTATTTTAAACTTGCTTGAGGACGAGCAAGAGTTAAGTATGGGAGAATTTGATAAGTGCATATTTTAACATAATTTTGTATCAAATCCTTTATACTTTCTTGCTTTATTCTTGTTAATATTATAGTTTTATTATTATTTTGTGTTAGAAAATCAATGAACAAAAAGAGATAAAAAAGAACCCAAAATGAATCCAAAGAAGACAACATGTTTCGTGAGCAAGTTGGGAGATACTATTTCATTGGATCAAAGAAGCATCACCATTACAAAAAAAGGGCCATTTTTACCTAGGTCCAACATGTGTAGATCAAAATATATGTAGAAAATCACTTGAACTTTGCAAGTGATTGTTGGGCTTGCATTAAATTCAAAATAAGCATGTTTCCATACTTGTACAGTTTTCGTATTTTAGGCATAACTCCATGTTTAAAAGCCCTATGGACATGAATCTTACTTCATTTGAAAGCCAAGAGTAGAACTACAACTTTTCTATTAGAAGCTCAACCTAATTCAAGCCGTGATTATAGCAAAAAATTCATCCAAATGTGTGTATTGAAAATGATCTATCTATGCTGATACATTTCTTTAAATCAAGTATCACTTTCTCTCTAGTGGTTGGAATTAGGTGATTCAAGTTGAAAAATGAAGCTAATAGAAAAATATATAGCTTTCATGTTGATCATTTTTCCAAATCAACTGATTTCATGGAGAAAAATGTGTGACAAAATTTGGATATCATTAAAGATACACAAAAACCCTTAGAGGGGGAAAGAAAGCTTTATTGTTGTCTTTCTTTAGGCTAAGTTTTCTAGTAGTAATAGAAATGTATTCTCTAGTTTCTCTTCCAAAAAAAAAAAAAAGCTTAGAGGGGGAAAAAAAGCTTTATTGTTGTCTTTCTTTGGACTAAGTTTTCTAATAGTAATGTAAATGTTCTAGTAGTAATAGAAATGTATTCTTTAGTTTCTCTTCTATTTTTAGTCTTTTCTATTTTCATTATGTCTTTCTAAATTTCATTTAGTTGAGGAGAAAGGGTGAACCTCTTGATGGGAGAAGAGGAATGATTATAAAGGTGCATAATATTCAAGTGTGTTGTATTATTATTTTAATTTTTGATTGAAACCCATCTTGGTTTATGGTGATTCTTGATTTATGTATCACTAATGGCATAACAAATACTCATATTTATTTAGCTTATTGTACGGTTCTACTACCTCGACTGCTAATGTGAAACCTTAATTTGTTGTAGATAAAAGTGTGTATAAATACTTGATCCCATAAATAAGTGTTGGCATTGAAACCCTTCTTGTTTTGTGGTGATTCTTGATTTATGTATCACCAATGACATAACAAATACTTGGGTTCATTTAGCTTATTGTACGGCTCCACCGACTGCTAATGTGAAACATTGATTTATTGTAGATAAATGAGAGCATAAATACTTGATCCTATAAACAAGTATTGTTGTTAAGAGATAATTTGCAAACAATAAGACAATATCATGATTTTCTTAATGCATGAGCTATTTGATAACATCTTCCCATTGAAACCTTCATTATGCATGAATTCTAATAGTGACATTTGAAAGAGGTAAAAATAATAAATAATAATTTCTCTATCCAAAACTTAAGAGTGGACCCTAATCTTCAGTAATTTTATTAATTTCATTTCCTAGTTATAGCATAAATTTTTATTTATATTTTAAACCACATAAAGCCCATCTTTTAAAAAATATAATCCTGAAAATTTCAAACAACTTCCCTGTAGATTGACCTCGGACTCCCGAGAAATTTATTACTTGACATAACCTTTATTTGGATTTGCAACCTTAAAGTTGTAGTAATACTCGTAATTGAAATAGATTCACTCACTATTTTACCTAAGAGTAGGTAGTCATGATACACTTGCTAATGGTTCCCATGACTTGTGAGATTTTTGGATTAATTATTTGAATTAATTAATTAGAATAATTATTATTCATAAGTTGCAAATATTGCAAGCCCAATACTAGTTTAGTTGTAAACCCAAAAAGTCACACATAATTTCGAATGAAACATTTCTTCTTTAGGAATTGATCCAAAGAGTTAGGTCTAATTAATTAATAGGGGTTTTATTTAATTCAAAGAGTTGAATTAATTATTTAATTAAATAATTATATTATGTAATTGAACCTAATGAGATTATGGAGCCTGATTAGAGTGAAATAATTAATTGATTGAATTAATTAATTAGGTTAACTATAAATTAGTTTAATTATTAAAATAATTTACTCAATTAAATAATTAAATTATTTAATTGAGCCTAATTTGATTAGGTGGGCTGAAATTAAATTAATTGATTAAGATCAATTAGCTGAATTTGGGCCCAATCATTTAATTAGATTAATTGGTAGATTTAATTAATAATCCAAGTCCAATTCAAATGACCCATTTTGAGAGACCCACAAGAGTTACTGGAAGAAGATGGAGTATTCAATTCTTTTACCAAAAGTTAGTTTCAAGAATTGATACTCACTTAAATACTCCAAAACTAGGTTAGAAAAGCAATCAAAATTGCTAGTTATATTCTGATTCTATGTTGTGCCCGATGTGTGGACTACTTTGGAGGGGAAACAATTGGATCCCTATGAACCAATTTTAGAAATGGGCTAGCAATTGATTATTTCAAATTCTATATCAATCGAAGTGCATAAGATATAAATCGAATCTCTTTATTTCGTTTGAGTTAATCTAATTAGAAATTGCAAAATTGATAAAATCACATCAAACTGGGAATGGTACCATATTTAATATGGCTAGTTTTATTTATTGTTAAATTTTAATTTTCACTGCACACACCCCATGGTGAAATGAACCTAATAATTAATCAATTTAATTGATCCAATCAATTAAATAAAATCATCCAATGAACTATAAAGGCCCATAATAATTAATTATCTAAATAATTAATTACTTATTCCACGATGGGCCACCTAATCTAACTAGGTCAATTAATTCAACACTTGAATTAGTTAAAATCTATTTAATAATCATATTAATTAAATCTAATCTAACTCTTTGATTAATTACTTAGGTAAGAAATGAGCTTCTTCGAGTTAGTATATGACCCCTTAGATATACGCATATGCTAGTAGTGGACTCACAACTCTTATGACTTAGTTGAAAATTAATACTTTAATTATTCTTGATTAATTAATTAAATTAATTAACCATAACCATTTAATGCCAAGAACCTCGTCAGTCATGGTTAGCATATAGTAACATGACATAAAGTCCTTGACATAAATGAAGGTGGCGAAACCTTTCCAATTACGAATATAGTGCAAGTTCGGTCCTATAGTCAACTAGTCTCTTGAATAAGCCTGGGGCGCATATTATTAGTCAAAACTCTAATAGCTTAATTCTTTGAAACTATTTCCAGTATCTTGATTCATTAATGCTAATTAGGAAATTCATATCGTAATTACTCATCCCAACCATTGCCATGAATTTCAAAATCAAGTACAATAGAAGTCATATGAGATTCACTTATTCTACTAGATAGGTGATAAATTATTTGTTGGCTACTCATTAATCTCTATAAGCAAAAATGATGTACCCAGAATATCCTCTTTGTGATTGTGTATGATTATACACAATCATAGAATAAATTAATGTACACCATTTCGAGAATGAGATTATAGTGGTGCCTCAAGTCAAAGGACTATATCATACGTTATCATAATGATTGGAAACTACCCATTCGACAATCACATTTTCATAAAAATTTTGGTAGGGTAGTTCTGTGTACTTATTTTTCAACAAGTACCCACATACATGCACTAGTGTTACAACACCGGTATCTATGGAATAAGGCACCCTCATTATGAGCATTCATTGTATGCACAAGTCTTAATGTAGGCCAATGTCCAGTTTTAGAAAACCATCAACTTGGAACAAGTTTAAGATCATGATCATAGAGGCATGTTCCATAATCGCCATTGTATACGCGACTATACCCCATAGTCAAATATGATCTAGGGACTTTATCTGATTCTAATAACATAAATTTAAGATAAAGATTGCCATTTTATTAATGTAAATAAAAAATCTTATTTATTACAAGAGTATAACAGTGGTCACTAATTAGCTTATTGGACACTACTCTATCACTTATGGTATGCTAGACTAGGTCATGTCTCTAAGTAGAGAGTCACAAGTTGGAATAATTACTTGGCCTTGAGATGAGCAAGAAATGCCAACATGCAAGTTTTGCCTCATGGAAAAGTTGATCAAGCGACCATTTGTTGGACAAGTTGAGAGTGTTGTAAATCCCTTGGATTTGATTCATATGAATGCATGTGAGTCACAAAGCATTAGTACTCGAGGAAACTACCACTGCTTCATTACCTTTTTTGACGATTAGTCAAAGTATAGGTATATGTATCTTTAGGTATACAACTCTAAATCCTTTGGAAGGTTCGAAGACTTTAAGCATAAAATGGAGAAACAAACTGAGAGAAGTATAAAGACTCTTCGATCTAATCGAGTAGGTAAGTAATTGAGCTCAAATTTTCTTGATTATCTAAGGAGAATTGAATCCTCTCAAAGTGAATTCATGATGAGTGTCACTAAATTTCCTCCTTCATTCTAGGAATACACCCAAAAACTAACGGCATTCTTATTAAATAAGATTATCATCTGAGTTGATGTCGATAACATCATATGAGATATGATTTGGCAAAATCCCTTATAAATACCTAAACGTATGAGGGGCCTACTTATGCGGAACAACCAATAGGACATGGGTTGGATACAAAAGTCTAGCTTATGCAAAAATTATGGGGTATCCAAAGGAATCTATTGGATACAATTTATGTGATTCCTAGAAATAATGTGTTTATTTTGAGAAATGCCACCTTCTTGAGTAGGAGTTTCTATTAGACAAAAATAGTTAGACCATAGAACTTGAAGGAGTTCAAGAACCACAATTTGTTCCACAAATGACAATGGTGTATGAATAAATTACTAAACTTCTAGTACACAACCTCCAAGGAGATCTGAAAGGATCTCAAGACCACCTATAAGTAATGGTACTTATTAGAGAGCAACAAGGTGGATCACTATTTGGATAATGATCCAAGGAATTTAGGAGTAAAAATATATGACATCAATCCGGAAGATGGCAAAATACCATCCGAAATGGACTTCATATACTTCAATAAGGTACGGACTTTGGTGGACCCACCATAGGGTATTGTACTTATTGGATGCAAATAAATTTACAAGCAGAAGCTTGGAGTACATAGGGTGATGATGACCTATAAGGTAAGACTAGTAGCAAAGGGTTATGCTCAAAGTCAAAATGTTTAATGTTGTGGAAGCATTTTACCAAAAGCAATGCTGAAGTCTATTGGTATCTTGTTGCCCATATCTATTTATTATGACTATGAGATTTGGGAGATACATATAAAGATTGCCTTCCTCAATAAGGGTATTGTGAAGGGGATCTATATGTAGCAGCTCGAGGGCTTCATATCCAAATGATGCAACAAAAGGTTTGCAAGCGTCAAGGGTCTACTTACGAACTAAAAATGGGTTTCTCGAAGCTAGAACATTCAATTCACTAAGTTAATCAAATGATTTGATTTCCTCAAGGATACGGATGGACCAAGTGTGTACAAGAAGGTTAGTGGGAACATGTAAAGTTTATTGTGTTATTAACATTCTATTCATAGTGATGGTGTAGGAATGTTAAAGTCAACTGAGATTTGTTATCTATTAAGTTTTCCATAAGGGATTTAGGAAGAGCATCCTATAGATTGGGGATTTAGACCTAAATGATTTAAAAGGATGCCTGAACTATCTTAAATCCATGTACATAGATACTAAAAGCATTTAGCATGGAGGAATATAAGAGGAGATTCTTGCCTATGAGTCATAGTTTTTCTTTCAAAGTCTATGTCCCCAAAGATTTTTGGAAGAAAGATAAAACAATAACTCACAAACTTTATATATCCTATGTAGGAAGCATATTGTATGCAAATCTATGTACAAGACACAATATCACAAATGCTCTGAGTGTCATGAGTAGATATCAGTTTATTTCATGCAAAAAATATCAAAAATTGTAAAGAGATTTTTCAGTACTTATGAAACACTGAAGATGTCTTCTTTGATTACAATTATGGAAAATAGAAGCTGGATGTGGCATCTAGCTTTTAGTTAGATATATACAACTTGAAGTCTATGTTTAGAATTGTATTCATCCTCAATAGTAGGGAGGTCAGCTGGAAGGAGTTCCAAGCTTGAGACGACTGTGGATTCTACTACTAGGTTGAATAAATCACTACGTGCAATGCTGTAAAGGGAAATATTTTGAATGAGAAACTTCATCTAAGTGTTCAAAGAATTTCCATTTATTATTGATCCAGTACTTGTCTCCTATGATAACAACGGGGCAATTCCACAAGCAAAAGAGCTAAGATCTCATCATAGATCTAAGCACATTATGAAGTGATACCAATTGATTCAAGTAAACAATGGTATAGGTGACTCAATAGTGGAAAGAGTTGCCTTGGTAGAAAATATATAGTAGATTCACTAAGTAAACCCCTAGCACAAAGAGTATTCGAAAGACATCTTGGGAAGATGGGCCTAAGTGTAACAAACCTTAACCTAATTGCAGAGCCTAAACAAACTGATATAGTTAAGTAAAGAAATATTAATTTTTCATCATTACTAGATTTATGATTTTTAATAAAAGTTCTAATTTTTAGCTATAAGAGAAAGAACTTAACTCGTTTTAAACACACTGTATATATATATATCAAAACTGAGTACATCTGTTTACAAAACCATAACAGAGCGGCTTATTTAAAAACAAAATAGAGTTTTCAAAATAAACTATAAAACAGGTCGAAGCATGGCATATGAACAAATCTCTGTCCGGCCGCTCTAAAGACTCAGTCAACCTCTAAACCTGTACATTTCCACATGCATCACATGAATCTAATGAGCTAAAGGCTCAGTAAGATGAAACTGATGCAATAACAAATAACATATATGCACATCTCATAAATCATTAAATGCAAGATTCTATTTAATAACTTTCATTCATAAATCATTCTTTAGGGTCCTTGAAGTGTGGTACCTAACTAATAGCGATAGATCGTGGTTTTCGAAACCTGTTCATAATGATTGGCCAATAAGAAAACTAATACGGGGTTTCCATACTTGGTTTTTCAACTTCAGGTATTAGCCGTATTCTATCTCATTCATTGTGGCTTTCCTATACCGATTTTTCAACCTCAAGTATTTGCCACCATTTGTTGGATCTGTCGGTCCCTCCCGCATTCCTTGTCTACCCGACCATCAATCAAATACCATACTTCATTTTTAAAAATCTCATTATATTCTTAATAGTGTCATGCTTCATGAACCACAAATGTATCAAACATGACATCATTTGACAAATAATAACAATCACATTAAAACATGAACAACATTATATAATTCTTGTGATACAGCAAATGAAAACTTCAACTTACCTCAAGTCCACTTTGTGGCAAGTGAAAAGACCAATCTCTTTGGAAGATAGGATGTGTTAAAGGCCTAACATAATCAAATCATGTACCATTTAATATCCTTTTTATAAATCATTTAGTCTATTCTAGTTAAAGTTCATATACACTTTTCAATCTTTTGTAAACAACTTCATATTAATTACATAACCTTAAAAACAATGCATACTCCATATTTTACTACTAATTCAACACATTAAACATTAGGGCAGCCATTAAATAACTAATAATTCAAACATAATTATTAGGGCAGCCATTAAATAACTAATAATTCAAACATAATTATTAGGGCAGCCTCTAAAACATGCACACAATCCAAATTAACATGATGTAAATTCGGTTCTAACTTAAATTGATTGTACCCTTTAATTAAACAAACTAATTGTTATTATTTTCAATCATTCAAAGAAACTTCCAAATATAATATAAGCATTACAAAATCAATAGAAACAAGTAAATTGAATAATTTCACAAGACTATCAATTTTGCTAAAAATTAGCTTAACTAGCTTGGTTTTGGCTTCAAGTGTAACTTACTTAAGTTTTCAATCATACAAAAGCATACTAAAATATGTAACCATCCAAGATACTACAAATTCATCATAAGAAATATTGAAAAAGAATATACCTTGATTAAGTTGGATTTAAGCTTCAAAATCAACGGTTTTCAAGTTTAAAAGGATGGAAACTTGTTCTAGCTTGTGTTCTATGGATTCCTATGGATTGAATTCAATTTTTGTGAGTATGAGAGTGTAGAAATTTGGGAGAAACTTAGGAGAATAAGGGATGGTCGTTTTTGAGGTGCTTCCACAAGAAATATGGATGAAAATAATTTTTTTGACCTTTCAAAGAGAGGTAAGTGGAGGGTGATGATTGGTTGCATCATGCTTGGTGTCTTCTCATGCCAAAAGCCACGTTCATGGGCTAAGAAGATGATAAAAATTGATGCTTTGGTGTTATAATCAAGTGCAATGCGGTTTAGAATGGTTTTATGAAACCTAGTCAATCAACCAATCAAATTGCACCATTTTGCATACTTTTAGTTCTTAGCCAATTATAACATATTTCAAGTAAATATTTAGGCAATTAATCACTTTAGCATATAACTAGTATGGAGCAATACAAATAATTATTTCATGGCCATTCAACACATCAATCTTTCTTAACCGAGATACCGAGTTTTTCACTACAAAAAGGGCACTTAAGGAATATGTTAAATCAAGAAATGAAAGTTTGATCTCATATTTCATGTATTAATGATGTTAAAGCATAACTGAAGCATATAATAATAATTATTCATGTTCATGCAATCATGCTATTTGTATGCTATAATTCGATAATGCACATTGATTAGATGCATATTCATGCAAAATGCTTATTATTGGCTATGTAGGAGAGAATTGAGAATTGGGCATTACACTAAGATAGTGGGTAATTGGCTTTAAGGTAAGTAGGAGATTGTCAAAGTAGTGCTCGATGTGCCAATTAATGATCTCACGTATACTCTTGCTGTAAAATGATCTTTTTCAAAATATATTAACAAAAATTAGTGATTATTTATATTTTTAATTGCACTTAGACAATTAGATAAAGTCCTTACACCATACTTAGCTATGGGGCATGGTCGCGCATATGATGACAATCACAGAATCTGCCTCTGTGCCTTTGGTCTTAAATTAGTTTTGAGTTATAGGTTCATTGAGACGGGACATTAATAAGCTCGTAAGACTTGCGCACTAGATGTATGCTCAAAAAAAAGATGTCTCGTTTCATAGATATTGGCATGCAGAAGTTAGAGCGCATATCCAAGTGCTCGTTGGGGAACGAGTACACCTAATAGGCCTGTAGAAAATTCTAGATTCGAAATATTATTCATCTAATGAAAATTTTCCAGTTATAATAGTGCATGAATTAGTATTTGCCTTGTGCGCAACATCATTTACTTTAACGTGTTTCTCGATTGATTAACAATCACAAGGGTTTATGTTGGTATATGATCTTCATATATGTAGGTTAATGAGTGGCTAATAAAGGATCTATCACCTATTTGGTAGAAAATATGGGAATCTCCTATTCGTTTCACGATCCTTGACTCATAAGTCTCTGGCCAGAGCAGGATGAATATTAGACGAGGGTTTTCAAATGATTCATCAGGAGTCAACAAGACTACAAATGAAATCAAAGTTAATAAGTAAATGGGGTTATGATTAGTAATCCACGCTCTAGAATTAATCAGAATGTCAGTTGATAGAAGGACCGGACTTGCATGGTACTCGTAACACATATAGGTTTACTTGTTAATTTACCTAGGACTAGGTTGTCAAGAGGCACTGCTAGTGATTTACTTGACTTGTGAGGTTCTTGGTTTTAAGTAGTTGATTCCATAATTGGATTAATTGAGAATATATCTTATATATTCACTAAGTTGCAATAGTTGCAAGCTTATTTCTAGATTAGTTGTGAATCTAATGGGTCACACACAAAACGAGATGGACCACTTCTATCTAGATTATTTCCAAGGAGTTTGATCAAGTTAACTAATGGAGATTAATATACATGGAGCTAGAATTAATTTAAAGAGTTAAATTAATTTATCTAATATATTAAATTAGACTTTTGAATTTGATCTAATCAAGATTAGAGGGCTCTTTTAGAAGTAATTAATTAATTAATTGGATCAATTAATTAATAAATAATAAATTAATTTAAGAGATTAAATTAATTTAACTAATATAAATAAAAGGATTATTTATAGTAGGCATAATTTTATTAGGAGGTCATGTGGAACCCATTTAATTGGGCTTGATTAATTAATGGAGATTAATTAATAAACAAGCTCAAAGCTAATGGGCTCGTAGGAGAGGCCCTTTGAATGTCTTTAATTAAAAATTAAAGACTCTATGTCCTAGAAGGAAATTAATTAAGACTTAGAGTCTTAAATAGGAAAGAAATCAAAGATATGTCCTAGTTAGAAACAAACTAGAGATTAATTAGGAAGGGGCTTGAATACGCAATGGGATTTGGTTAAGACTAAGTAGTATATAAATACACCAAGTTATAGGGATCAAATTCTTGTAAGAGAACATAAGAAAAATTCTTCCCCCTCAAGCTCTAGAAGCACACACCCATTTCTCCCTTTTTCTTTTAAGTTTGTTCATTCAGTTGGTTCTATACTTAATGATATTTGATTAATTCTCTTATCACCTAATTGATATTAAAATTAATCAATACTCCTAAAATTATTGATTAGAAATAAGTGTTCCATAAACAATGGAAAGTTCATAGGATTTGATCTTGCTCGTGGTGTGTATATCGTCGGAGGAAAGACACTTAGATTCCTATGACGAACCTTATTTATGATCTATTAATGATGTGAATCATTCAAGTCAGCTTCATGAACTGAAGTGCTTAAATCAGGTATAATCACAAAACCTTATTTTTAATTAAACGAGTATTCCAGATGTAAACTGATCAATTCGCATCAAAACCGGGACCACATGTATTAAATAGTTTATGAATGTTTAAATTTCAAATTCTCACTGTATTTAGTCCCATAATTTACTAGTGAAAGAAATAACTAAAACAAGACTTGAATTACGAATAGGTTTTGGCGGCTTTTTGGAGAAGGAGATATCCAATTTTTGGTGCTGGTTTTAGGTAGAAAATCCCTCAAAAGTTCGTGCAATATGGAACCTGAAAGCCCTCCAAAAACAGCCCTTATGAGGGCTTAAATAGCCCTCCATTTCGTTCCTAAAATGAACTCTTTCCTTGTACATACCTTATATTCACACCTAGTGTTTGACTAGGTAAGTCTTCCTTCCATGTATCCATTACATGGAATTATTAACTTATTCTAAGCACTAGTATTTGATGAGGTAAGTATTTCCATTATATAGAATTATTACCTTATCCAACTGCCTGTTTTTGTTAAGGTAAGTCTTCCCATCACATAGAAAAACCTAATCCCTAATTCAATTTGGATTTAGAATCCCATCCAATTCCTAATAGGCTTTGTACAAGCCCACACTTAATGGACTTAGAGCCAATTAATTAATTAATTATTCCAGTCAGTTAATTATTTGTTCTGGGTTTGGGGTACCTAAACCAATTAGGGCAATTAATTAATTGAATTAATTCAATACTTGAGTTAATTAAGCTCTATTTAATTAATCATATAATTAAATTATGCCAATTCTTAGACTATATCTTAAGAAATAAATGAACTTGTTCAAGTTTGTGTGTGACCCCTTAGGTCTCCCATAAGCTAGTAGTGGGCGCATAACTCTTGTGATTTTATTGAATAATTAAAATAATAATTATTTTGATTAATTAATGCTCTTGTAATTAACCCATTCATTTCAAGAACCTCACCAATCATGGGTAGCGTCTAGCGACTCACCATGAATGTTAGGTTTGTATATATAGATAATTATTCAGTGAAAATTCCAAAACTTTAAATAAAAGAAATAAATGCATATCCTATATGAAATTTAATTCTAGTAACCAATACATTAATCAGTTTGTATTTCTAACTCCCCGATTTAATTAAAGATTAAACTATGAATTACTTGATTAGCAGTCCTGCTAATGCAGAGTGTGAAACGATTCAAATTGTTATATCAAAAATCGATTCGCCTATGGTTCTACATGTCTCCTCTTTAATGATACCCACACCTTAATAATTTCCACCCATTAACAAATTTATGCTTGTAAATTCGTAAGCTTATTTTATTCTAGAATTTTACTGGAGTTTAATTCTCAATTCAACTTATGAAAGGAGAATTAACTTTTTATCAAAAAGGTGGAACAAAAGATCATGAAAATAGGAGAAAAGGGGGATTGATTTTTTAGAGCCTATGGTTGAAAATTATAGCTCCAAAATTTGTAGTTTTTTGACATTATGAGGAGGGCTGTATTGATATGCTCCTCCAACCATAATACGATTAGGTATGTAACTCCTTTCTTCCTTATCTAGTACCTTGTTTTCATCTATGTTTAGAATCATGACCCCTAATGGGCATCCTACAAGCCTATCATTGGGCTTGAACTCCAATTAATTTAGTTAAGTCTAATTTAATTGATCACCATCAATTAAATCAGCACAACTTAATTAATTAATCTAATCAATTATTTAAATAGTTCGAGTTGGGCTTCCCAATCATATTAGGGCCAATATAATAATCACATGACTTAATTGGACAAATTAAATTAACTCCTTAAATTAATTTATTTCATTATTAATTAATTAGTTTAATAAATTAATTAATTAACTCTACTTGCGAGCAGTGGGCTCGCAACTCTTTCGACTTAGCTGAATAATTATATTATTTTAATTAATTAATTTAATTAATTAATCATCTTGGAAGTAAGTACTTAATTCCAAGAAACTACTAAGTGTTGGGAAGCACCTAATAGTCAACATGACTATCTAGTCATAGGTGAAAAAATAACAAATCTATTTCTTATTATGAGTAGTATGCAATTATAGTCCTTTTATCTCCTAATCTCTGAATTAAGTCTAGAGCATGATTATTAGTCAAAACCCTATTTGGCTTGATAATTATGATTCTATTTCGAGTCTCATTGACTTCTTGATGAATCATTAGAAAACCTTAATCATTATTTATCTTGCCTCGACCAGGGACTTCTGAGTCAAGGACTATAGAAAGAATAATAAATTCATCTACTAAGCTAGATAGATGATGGATCCTTTGTTGTCTACTCATTAACCTCCAAATACGAAGATATTGCACTTAACATATTCCTCTTGTATTATCAAGCAATTGGGGAATAGATCAAAAGTACAACTTGTCGTGTACAAGATTACAATATTGCCCCTAGTCTAAAGACTAGTTTTTGTACTATTATAACTAGAAAATTCTTATTCGACAAATGATGTTTCTAATTAGGAATTTCCAGGCAGGTTGTTCAGTGTGCTTGTTCCCTAACAAACATCAACATATATATACTACTGTCTCTTTATAGATGCCTATGGAGTAATACATCCTCCTTATTGGGCTTATCGATATCTGATCTCGATGAACCCTCAACTTGAAATAAATATAAGACCAAATACATAAAAGCATATTCCATTATCTCAATTATATACGCGACCATGCCTATAGCTACGTATAGTTCAGGAACTTTCTAATTGATAAGATCACTTGAAGATAAAGAAATTGCTTTTCTATTAATAAACTTTGAATAAGATTATCTATCACAAGAGTATAAATACACTTAATCTAATTGGTTCGTCGATCACTATTGTAACAATCTGACACTTGTCCTAGAGCCAATTCCCCATGTATATAAGGCCCATCTTTAAGACCTCATTCAGATACACTTTATGCCAGGATTCAGTTAGTAGATCTACTATATTTTTTGCTATGATAACTCTATCCACCTTGACATCGCCTCTACCAAAGATTTCTATAATTAGATGGCACAAAAACTTGGTGTGGCTTGCATTTAAATGCAATCTAATTCCACAAGTGTATGGGCCAACAAGTAATAAAGTGTATGAGTATATGGATGTCGTGTCCCTAGAGAGTATGTGAGCAACTACCAAAGTATAAATGATCTAACTATATTAAACCTATTGAAAGTTTGGTTAATTGAATTGAAAACTAAAAACTAGACAATAATAAGCAACACAAACAACTAAGAAAGATAGAGGATTTAAACTTAGGTAGATAAGTACAAGGGCGTTGGATTATCATTCTATTGATTTGTGAATTCTTACAAGTTAGTGAATAGGATTCACATTGAATTATGTGACAGCAAAAACTTTCGATTTTATGTGATACTCTTTTCCAATATGTACCACACCTATTACTAGAAAACAACCGATATATTCATATACAAGTTCAATTATCTAATAATGCATTAGGCTTCGTGATTTTCTCTAGCTTTCGACGGTCAAGTCTATGACTACTACATGTGCTAACTCCTATATTCCATTTGTGACCTTGCCCACTACATACACTACACGAGCACAGTTGTGACACTACCTTTTGGTTTCAATCGCAACAATAAAGCTCATCTCAAAACTGGCCAAATTTCAAGAAGCATTAGGAACATAGTGCATGCTCATCACATATCAACAATCATCCACATCACATACAAGTCAACAATTCAAAAATTCAAAAAAATGGCTTTCCAAGCCTTGCTAAAAAGAGTTTAGCTTATATTGAAATTAAACAAGTACTAAATGTTTTCCAACAACATGATTCTTACAAATATCTCAAAACTAAACAACATAAAACAAAAAATTAAAGTAGAAGCTACAACCACTAGATGATCCTTCACTTATTCTTCAAGATTTTCAATGCCTAATGAAGCGCCTTTTTTCCTTTGTCTTGAATCCCCACTCCTTGATGATGGGTGTGTGTGTGTTTTGGTGTAGTGTGTGGAGAAATATGGAAGAATGGGTATTTTTGGATTGAGATAGAGATACGTGAGAATTTAGGTGTAGATTGTGTGTGGGTGATAAATTGTATGTTGAATGTTGTGTATCTTGTGTGTTGTTCAAGAAATTATATGTAAACATGTGTGTATCCATCATTTGTGTGATGTAATTGTGTGTATATAGTGTATCTAATATAGTGTCACACAGTGTGTGAGGGTGTAGTGTTGTATAACAAGAAAGATTCCATGCATGGATTGGATTGCCACTTGTCCCTCAAAATTCCACAACTATATTTTTTTATGTTTAGACCACTGGCACTGCAACACCAAATAGGGATATC
The DNA here is from genome assembly GCA_019321725.1 of Paulownia fortunei. Taxonomy (NCBI): domain Eukaryota; kingdom Viridiplantae; phylum Streptophyta; class Magnoliopsida; order Lamiales; family Paulowniaceae; genus Paulownia; species Paulownia fortunei. Next base: position 19,350 of record JAGSPU010000022.1, on the reverse strand, counting down.
GCGATGCTTGAGAAGAGACTGCTCACTGCCGATTTTGGACCCTTATGCCGTAGCATAAGGTCTTCTTCATCCGGTGTCGTAACGCCAATAAAAATGGAACTCACTGCCTGATTTTATGCAATCGCGTACAGGGGGTGTCGCAGTGCGAGTTCATCCTTGTCCAAATACATTATGTCTTTACTCTATTCTTCATTTTTAGTCCCTACACAATTATCACAAAATAAGACACAATTGTATCAATTGTAAGGCAATAATATATGCAATTCTGTTCATGGAGGTGTCAAAAATATTATAATTTATGAGCTTATCAACTACCCCCAAACTTATTATTTTGCTCGTCCTTGATCAAAACTTGAAATCAAATAATCATAACCTAATACTTTGGTCATGAATTGTTAAGATTGATCAACTAATTCAAATGCCTCATCAATCTTTATTGCACATACATCTAAAGGTTAGTTACAAAGCTAGTCTAATGACACTACAAAACTTGTGCTTCATCAATCTAGTTATGAACTCAAAACATGTGTGTGTGAAGTGTCAAACTCAAGTTTCATACATGCATTTTAGGTATGAATTTCACAACCAATGACTTTCATGATCTAAGCAAAGGAGTTCTAGTTGTTAAATAGGCTTGCTTTTCATACAACTTCTTCACTAATGTGATACTTGCAAACTTAGATCAAAAGGACTTCAATAAGCTTGTAACATAAGGCTTAGATATTGGCTTACAAAGAAAGGGTAAGGATAAACATTGTAAGAGAATATAAAGCATTGCACATAGAATCTCACTCTCCTCCTTTCTTTGTTTCTTCCCCAATTCTTTTTTCTTTTTTCTTTGGGATTCATGCTCTTCTTTTCCTTTCTTTTTCAACACCTTTTTTTTCTTTTCTCTTTCACACTTTTTTTTTCTTTTCCCTTTTTTTATCTTTTCTTCTTCTTTTTTCATAAATCCCATGCTTCATTTCTTGTTCTTTTGCTTTCACAACCCCCAAACTTATAGCTTAAGAGAAAACTTGTTTTGCACAATCACTGTGCACTCCTCGATTAAGTTGACAATCTCATGTTCCTCCAATTTTCTTTTGTTTGACAAAATTTCTTTCAAGAATTTAGCATAACTAGGCATTTGAAGTAAAACATCAACAAATGGAATATTAATATGCAACTTTTTAAAAACTTCAAGAAATTTATAAAATTACATATCTAATTTTTCATTTTTCAATGCCATAGGATAATATGGAGGAACACTTATTGCCTCATTAAAGATAATCGATTTGGGTGAAGTAGACTTTGATATTGGCTTGTCTTTCTTTTCTTGTTGAGCTTCCATTTCTAGCACTTTGGTATCTATCTCCTTTCCACTTCTCAACATGATTGCAATTACTTATTCTTTGGGGTTTTTCTCCATGTCACTAAGTAATGTCCCGTGAGCACACCTTGAAACCATGCTTGTAATTTAACCGATTTGAATTTCTAAATTCCTTAAGGTTACCTCATTATTTTGGATCCTCGCTTTGGTGTTAGCAATGAACTTGGCTATGAGCTCTTCCAAATTTGATTTTTTCTCTTGGGGTGGGTAACTGAGTGGTGGAGGTTTTGCCATGTTTTGATTAGCTTGAGAAGTGCCTTAGCATCTCCATCCTGGATTGCATGTTTGGGAATAAGGATTGTTTGCTTGCCTATTAAAATTCCCAACATAATTAGCTTGCTTAGGTGAGGATCAAAATGTGTTCCCCACTTGACACTCGGTGCTATAGTGTCCACCTTCACATAACTCATATGCAACTATTTTCACCTTCATCGCCGAAGCACTCATGTTGTCAATCTTTTTGTTTAATATTTTGATTTGAGTCGAAGGGGCGGAGTATAAGTCAATCGTGTGCACTTTCATTGCCTTCTTTCCCAAACTTCTATTCATTTTCCATTGATAACTATTAGGACGTCATTCTTCTAACAATTCATATGCCTCCTCCAGAGTTTTCCTCATGATTGTGCCTCATGTCGTTGCATCTATTATAGCTTGATTGATGGGTGACTAACTATTATAAAATGTTTACCTTGAAGCCATGTAGGTAAACCATAGTGTGGGCACCTCCTCAACAAATCCTTAAACCTCTCCCAACCTTCATACAAGGACACCAACTCAAATTTCACAAATGTAGTAATGTCATTCCTCAATTTGGCAGTTTTAGAAGGTGAAAAGTTCTTAGCAAGGAATGCTTGTGCCATGGCATCCCATGTAGTAATTGATACGGTGGGTAATGAATTAGGCCAACTCTTAGCTTTGTCCCTAAAAAAAATGGAAACAATCTTAGTCTAATAGCATTATTGGTCACTCCATTGTGCTTAAAAGTGTCACAAATCTCCAAGAAATTTGCAATGTGCACATTGGGGTCATCACTAGGCAAACCACCATATTACACCAAAGTTTGTATCATGTAAATGATCACCGGTTTAATCTCAAAAGTGTTTATTTTTATTGATGGCCTCTTAATACTCGAATTGGTCCCGTTGACCAAAGGTTTAACATAATCCAATAATGATCTATTCTCCATGTCTCTCGCGTTGTTGGTCATTCCATCCTCTTTTGATTCTTTTATCAATAAATAAAGAGTTCTCTCTATTTTTGGGTCGTATAGCATAATATCCCATGAAGATATCCGGGCCATACACCAACAATGCCTACAATGAAAAATAAGAACTCTCAAAGTAGCTTGCACAAAGAAAATTAATATATTTAACTTATTAAAAGTTTGGTTAATAAAGTGTATGGGTATACGGATGTCGTGTCCTTAGAGAGTATGTGAGCAACTACCGAAGTATAAATGATCCAACTATATTTAACCTATTAAAAGTTTGGTTGATTAAATTGAAAACTAAAAGCTAGACAATAATAAGCAACAAAAACAACCAAGAAAAACAAGGCATTTAGACTTAGGTGGAGAAGTACCAAGGCGTTGGATTGTCATTCTATTGCTTTGTGAATTCTTACAAGTTAGTGAATAGGATTGACATTGAATTGTGTGACAATAAGAACTTCTGATTTTTTGTGATACTCTTTTCCAAGATGTACCACACCTATTAATAGAAAGCAATCAGTATATTCCTATACAAGTTTAACTATCCAATAATGCATTAGGCTTTGTGATTTCCTCAAAACTAAACAACATAAAAGAAAAAATTAAAGTAGAAGCTACAACTACTAGATGATTCTTCAAGATTTTTAATGCCCAATGAAGCTCCTTCTTTCCTTTGTCTTGAATCCCCACTCTTTAATGATGGGTGTTTGTGTGTTTTGGTGTAGTGTGTGGAGAAATATGGAAGAATAGGTGTTTTTGGATGGAGAGGAAATGTGCATGAGAATTTAGGTGTAAAGTGTGTGTAGGTGATAAATTGTATGTTGAATGTTGTGTATCTTGTGTGTTGTTCAAGAAATTATATGTAAACATATGTGTATCTATCATTTATGTGATGTAATTGTGTGTATATAGTATATCTAATAGAGTGTCACATGGTGTGTGAAGGTGTAGTGGTGTATAACAAGAAAGATTCCATGCATGGATTGTATTGCCACTTGTCCCTCAAATTTACATATATATATTTTTAATGTTTGCACCACTAGCATTGCGGCACAAAATCCCTTGTTCCTCAGGCGTTGCGGCACCAAATGAGGATGTCGCGGTAGTTGAGAAAAGGCTACTCACTAACCGATTTTGGACCCTTGCGCTATGGCGCAACCCAGGGGGTGTCGCGGCATGAGGCCCTCTTCATTTGGTGCCAGGATGCCAAATAAGGGGCGTCGCGGTGCCAATAAAAATGGAACTCACTATCTAATCCTTGTGCAAATTTTTCGTTTTTCACCATGTCTTCACACCATTCTTCATCTTTAGTCCCTACACAATTATCATAAAACAAGGCACAATTTTATCAATTGTAAGGCAATAACATGTGCAATTGTGCTCATGGAGATGTAGAAAATATTACAATTTTTTAGCATACCAGTAACGTCTTATAATGTTCATGGATCTTTGACAAGATCTTAGCTCCCTTGCTTCTGCAATTGCCCCGTTGTTATCACAGTACACCAAGAATGGATCAACAACAATCAGAACTATAGCCAAACCTTGGATAAAGTTTCGTATCGAAATAGCTTCTTTCGTAGCATCAACTACATATATGTATTCAACCTTAATTGGTGGAATCCATATTCATCTTCTGCTTGGAACTCTTCTAGTTGATTGCTACACCATTTAGGGTAAATACAAATCTATAGTTGACTTTGAATCATCTGTATTAGACAAAAAACTAGAATTAGTGAAGGCATATGCTAGGAAGACATCCTTAGTTCTTCACAAGTACTTAATGATCGTCTTTAAAGCTTTTTAGTGTTGTTTGCCTAGATTAGACTGATATATGTTCATTACACTTAGAGCATAGACGACATTAGGCCTCGTACATATTATATATACTTCCTATTGCAGATGCATAAGGTATGTGAATAATTGTTTCTTCTCCTTAGAGTCTTTCGAGACATTGGCTTTCAGAAAGAAATACCTTGACTCATTAGGAGGTATCCTTCTTAGATTTCTCCATGCTAAAGGTCTTTAGCATCTTATTTATGTATATAGATTAGGATAATTTGATCATCCTCTTTGATCTATCTCTGTATATCATAATCACAAAAATGTAGGATGTATTTCCTAAATCCTTCATAGAGAATTGCGTAAACAACCAAGCCTTTGTTGACTGCAGCATCCCTACATCAATTCCAACGAGTAGGATGTCGTCAACATAAAGGACAATAAACATCACTACGCTCCCACTAATCTTCTTGTACACACAAAGTTCATTCATATTCTTGAGGAAATTAAATAATTTGATAACCTCATCGAGTTGGATGTTCCAGCTTTAGGAAGCTTATTTGAGTCCATAAATAGACCTCTAAAGTTTGCAAACCTTTTTCTTACTTCTATTAGATATGAGCCCTTAGACTGTTTCATGTATATCTCTTCCTCAATATTACCATTGTGGAAGGTGGTCTTTACATCCATCTACTATATCTCGTATAAATATGCAGATATAACCAACAAGATCTAAATTGATTTCATCATCACTATTGGTGAGAAGGTATCTTCATTGTTAATTTCTTGTCTTTAAGTATAACATTTTGCAACCAGTCTTGCCTTATAAATTGCTACCTCTCCATCAATTCCAAACTTCCATTTGTAGACCCTGGATCCATTGGGCACTATAATTATGGTAGGTCCACCAAGTTCTATACCTTATTAGAGCATGGAGTCCATAGAGAATATCTCAGCTACCTTATTAAGCTGAAGTGTCCCAGGTGGAGTCCACTACGAGGGAATCTCATTCTCTTTTAGATAACCAAGAAACTCTATGCTTAAGTATTCAACTCCTCGATCAGATCATAATATTTTAACACTACATCAGTTTGTTTCTCCACTTCATTCCTGATTTATTTGAACTTTTCAAAGGCGTTTCTTATATCTCAATAGATAATGTACCTGTACCTTAAATAATCATTGGTAAAAGTAATGAATTATTGGTAGATCCTTCATACACTTATACTTAGTGACATACATACATCTGAATGGATCAAATCTAATGGATTGGTAGCACGCTCTACTTATCTAACAAATGGTGACTTAGTTATTTTTTCCTTAAGGCAAGATTCACAAGTAGGCATTTCTTACGAGTTTGAAAGGTCAAGCATTTATGTCAGTTTGTGAATTCTCTTCTTAGAGGTATGTCCTAGTCGTGCATGCCATAAGAATGCAAAACTGGGATCATGCAATTTTCATTTATTTTGTTGAATGTGCAAAATGGAGTTTTAATGTAAGATAGTGTAAAAATTGTTCATCAATTCAACATGAATTAATGAAGAACTATTAAAAATAGAAAAGTTTCCATTATTAATTAAAAAACTAAAATCCTCTCTATCTAAAACAAGAATAGAGATTATGTTCTTTATTAATTCAGGAACGTAAAGATAATTATTAAAAACTACCCTATCTCCATTGTCTAATGCTAAGTCGACAGTCCATATGGCTAATGTAACAACTCTTGCTCTATTCCCTACCTCGGGGTCACTCCTCTACTTAGCTTCCTAGTTCTTGTCATCACCTGTAAAGCATTAGAAAGATGAACACCATATCCTGTGTCCAATATCCAAGAAGCATTGTTAATTGAAAGGCTAACCTCTAACAAAATACATACCAGAACTGTTCTGGCGATTGAAAAGGTACTCATTGCAGTTCCTCTTCCAATGCCCCATCTTACCATAATGGTTGCATTTATCTTTGGCCTTAGAACCCTTCTTGAATTCATCAAGGCCTTCATACAATGGCATGCCGATATGCTACAACATTTAATCTATTGGCCATGAGTCATGAGATGTTCTAAGTGTAGGCAAGCTGTGACCACTACTAAGCATTGTGATGCCCATGGGGTGGACTCGTCTTTATCATTGGCCACAAGTCATGGGATGTTTAGATGCTCTATCTACATAGATGTTTGATGGGTAATGCTTGACACTTAATACTATATGGGTTAGTAAAATTAGGGTGTATGGGAAAATATAAAATAACTTGAGGGTTACATTGAGATGCAATTGCTAATGTTGTTAGCTATCGTTCAATTTGTTATATGGGCTCATAAAATTGGGGTGTATGGCAAGGCTAATTGGACGTCAAGCCCACTAAAAAATTGGATTTCTTGAATTTCTATCTAGTGGGTGATGGAATTTAAATAAAATAGTGGGAGACATTTATGATCAAAGACCAAATCATAAATAGATTTTAATAATGAATGTTCAGTTTTCTGTCTCGCATAGGATAATTATTGTCGCTAGTAATTCCACTTAGGATAATTTAGACAAATAAACAAACTTACCGGCTCAATCTATCTGAAAGGATAGATATTTGTCACTATTGCAGATATTTAGGGTATAGAAAGAAGAAGCGCAAGTTTTGAATTGCTTAATTGAATTAGAAGGAGTTCCAATTCAAGTTTACACTTTGTAGATATCAACAATTAATGTTGATAAATTTTTTTTGGGTATTAGATTCCGAATATGATCCTATCTTTTTAAGGGTTGTAGAGGAAGACAAGAAAATAGAGACTAAGACAAATAACATCCTTAAGCTTGAGAATAAGGCAAGCATTGCTTTATTGGCCATAGAACAATCCACTTAACTCTGGAGAGAATTAGGATAGTATTATTTATTTATCTTTCTATATTGACAAATGACTATAAAATCCTAAATTCCATGCTATATAATCAACAAATTAATATTAGAATTAGATCATCAAAACAATGCATACTTGTGAAAAGCTAGATTAGGTCATATATATAATGAAATAGTTCACATGATGGCACATTTGCTTGTGCTATTGGACTTGCATGAGGTACTGACTTGTAAATCTTGTCTCTAGGGAAATATGACCAAATCAACATTTGTTGGACAAATAGAGCAAACCACTCCTTTGGATTTGATCCAAAAGGACGTATGCAGTCTACTAAGTATTAGTGCATAGCAAACTATTCTTACTTCATTACTCTACGATCCTTTGAAGGGTTCAAAGAATTTAGATATGAAGTACAGAATTATGGCAGGCAAAGTATTAAATCCATTGATGTGATCGAGAATGAGAATACAAGGCGATAAGTTCTTTGATTATCTAATGGAGAATTTGTTAGAGGAGTGCCCGACGCGCCAATTAGATTGGGCATGTTTTATACTCTTGTACTTGTAAAAATAATCTTTTCAAATCATATTAATAAAATATGCAAATTTCTTTATCTTTAATTGCATTTTGTGATTAGATAAAGTCCCTAAACTAAACTTAACTATTGGGTATGGTCACGTATATAATGGTGGTGATCATGGAATATGCCTCTATGTCTTTGGTCTTAAATCAGTTTGTAGTCAAGGACTTTTTGAGATGGGATATCGAATAGCCAAATAGACTCGCACATATGATGCATGATTGTGTGAGGAAGATATCTCGCTCCATAGACATTGGCGTAGTGACGCTAGTGCCTGTATGTGGGTGCTTGTTAGGGAACAAGTACACTTAACAGGCCTACTAGAAATTTTTAATTGAAAACTTGCTTGTCGAAATAAGAATTTTTATGTTACAATAGTACACAATTAGTCCTTAGATTTGAGGCACTGTGGTAGCCTTGTGTATGTCGTATTTTAATTTGATGCATCTTCTGACTGTCTGACAATCACAAAGGGAGTACGTTGAAGTTGCATTGAATTCATTAATCAAAAAAATTATTACGATTTATAAGTTGAAAATATTGCAAGCCCACTGCAAGCTTAGTTGTGAACCTAAATGGTCACACACAATTTGAGATGGAACATTTCTAACTTAGGAATTAATCCGAGTTAGATCCAATTAATTAATGGAGATTAATTAATTGGGGCTTAAATTAATTCAATGAGTTGAATTAATTATTTAATTAAATAACTAAATTATTTAATTAAATAATTAAATTATTAAATTATTTAATTAAATAACTAAATTATTTATTGGGCCTAATTTGTGTAGATGGATTGGATAGAATTAATGAATTGAATTTGGGCTAAGACAATTAATTGGATTAATTGTGGAATTTATTTTAAAGTCCAAGTCTCATTTAAAGAGGCCCATTAGGAGAGGTCCATGAAGGTTGTTGAAAAATGATGGAAACTCAAGAATTTGGAATTTGTGGGAGACCCTAAATATCTTTGGAAGATATGAAGGGACAGAGTTTCAGAATTTTGGGTAAACTAAATATCTTCCGACCAATCAAAAAGAGACCAAAAATACAAAGAGTGAGACTCTTAGAATTTTTTAGTCTCCTATTTATAGCATAAGGGCCGAAAATTAGAGCCTAATTTTAGCCATCAATTTTTGGCCATTAAAGAAATATTAAGCAGAAAAATTATTTTCTCCTTCATCCTTTTTCCCACCAAAATTCCATCCTTTTACTTTAAGTATTAATTCTTTTATCATAAGTTGATAACTAAAATTAATATACTCTATACATAATCCATAAACTAGGTTAGAAAAAAAATCAAAATTGCTAGTGGAATTGTGATTTTGTGTTCTTACTCAATGTGTAGACAACTTTAGAGGGGAGACATGTGGTTCCCTGTGAACTGAATTCAGAAAAGAGACTAGCAATTGATTGCTTCAATCCCTACGATAGTCAGAGTGCATAAAAGGTATAAATCAAAAATTTATTTATTTTATTACACTATTGAAAATTACAATATGGTTAGAAATCGCATCGGATTTAGTGTATTGATGTCATTGTTATAGCATGATATTTTTATATTGTTTAATTTTCCTCTGCTCATACCCCGGGATCAAGCGAACCCAACAATGGTATCTAAGCCACAATTTACATAATTCCAATTGGATTCGATTTATGCCTCTAAATTTAATTGTTAAATTCTGATTGATTTATTATATTTCTGATTGGGATAAAATAATTTTGTAATTTTATTTAACGGTTAAATGTGTGAAATGACATAAAAATGTTGTAACACCCACTACTTAACAACTAGATATATAGTATAATTTAATATGATAGAGCTTGTGTATACGTGCAATATTATTTTTTTTGTAACCCTTTAAGAAAAGATAAATCACTTCCTACATGCACAACCATGTTTAAAATACTTTCTCACACATGTCATGTATATAGCAGGATCAGTATTTACATAAAAGCACAACACCCACAACGACTATAATATTTATATACTTATTTATAGTAAGGTTTAAAAGCAAAATATAATACCAGTCTAAAAATATATTATAGCAGACTTAAAATATAACAAGCCAACAAAATAGTCCAACAGGTCGTCATCCATGTACACACTCCCTCAGACACCTGCAGGAGCTCCAACAGCTAACCAGCCAGTAAAAGATGCTTCAAGCGTCATCGTACTCACCTACAATGCATAAACTATATGAGTTAATGCTCAACAAGTAAAGATTATGCATGTCAAATAATAATCCATAATATCAATTCATGTATCTCAAAATGCTATGCCCACAATGCAATTCTATGCATCAAAATATTTCTCTCAAAATTATTTCTTTCTTGGCCCCTGACCAATGCTACTATCCCATGTACCGGAAAAGAGCTCTGTATATCGCCATAATCTAATGGCTAATAATTATATAAGCATGCAAATCCATGCATACTCATACGCATGTAAATCCATGCATGCGAACCTGCAAATCCATGCATACAACTATGCAAATCCATGCATACTTTGGTACACTAGTAGTAGTCAGCAAAATATTTTCCTTTCTCAGAATCATGCCGTGCAATACAAGATTTATCACAATGCTCGTATATGATGCATGCACGTGCCAATGCCCATGTATGTATACTCAATGGAGAGCCCTCTACTATGCATATATGATTTATGATATTACATATAAATCACACATCTACTATGTCTATGCATTGTAGTTGCAAATGAATCTTTACTTACTATGTCTATGCATTGTAGTTGTAAATGAATCTTTACTTACTATGTCTATGCATTGTAGTTGCAAATGAATCTTTACTTACCTTTCACTTGGTTGGTGGCTTAGTCTAAATTTGTTTAATATTCCTCTCCAACCTTAGATGTAAAATAGCCTGTCATATTACCCAACATCAAGCACCATTCCCAATTTGGCAAGTTGAAAGCACAAAATCTCATACTAAGACCTCAAACGCCAAGCTATAAGCTAACAATCAAGCTTTCACAAACTAGAACCCAATATAGTCCCTCAAATACCTCAATTTCTCATCTTAAATACATGAAAATATCATATAATTGAAGTATTATAACTCTAATAGCATATATCTAATTGTTAACACTCAATAGCAACATGTCTAGGTTGAAATATGCTAAGTGATTAAATGGGATAGATTCACATTTTCACATTTTCACATTTTCCTACTGTCCAATTTAGTTGCATGCTAACTTTGACATCTTTAAGCATATCCAATCACTCCCAAATTTTTACCACACTTAGATAACATGTATATAAATGTAACCATATTTTATAATGGCCTAAAATCACTGATTTACCTCAGTAAAACCAGCCCAATTATGACAGCACAGAAACTGTAAATTCTATCATGACAGTTTTGGGTGTCTCTGTAAAAATCAAACCATATTTCAATTTATAACGTCTCCAAACTTACATACATCACCTAAACTCATATATAAACACATATATGGTGAAATATGTAGGTTTTAATCAAGTTATTATACATGTATAAAGCTTTAAAAACAAAAACCAGCAAGTGTACAGTTTATGTCCCTAGCTTGAGGTGTCAAGTGGTGGCTCAAATATGATGTTACACACATCTTACACAGCTGTAATCTAGTGTTTCTCATTATTGATTTATCTATTTACAACTTATTTTAATTTTTGTATAATTGGATAATAAATTCTACCCTAATTTCTTAACCGTTTATTCGATCTCTAAACCGATTGGCATCCGATTCTTAAATGCTTGTCATGTTTGCATTTCTAAAATCATATGCACATATGGACCTTGTAATATGACACTTAAACCACATTATATCATGTCCAATATCCCAAGTATGTTAATTTATAAATATATATTATTGAAATAACTTGATCAAATCAAATTAAACTGTATAAACTTACTAGTGACACTTTTATCACTTCTAAAAATTATAACGTGTAACCTAGTAATATTCATCATATTAATACCTAATTTTCTTATTATCCCAATGTAGATAGGGGATTCGATAATCAATACCGTGCGAAAGCTTCAAAATTAAGTTTAATGATTAAGAACGCCGTATAAAAGAAAATAAATTATATGATGTCAATATAAATGCAAATAACACGCAATTAACATGTAATGCATGAATCATATTTGGCCATGTGAGTAGTAAGAGGTTCAGGTATCACAAACGTGAAAGGTGGAAGTGTGTACAAACATTGTATGCATGGGCCAAGCCTGCGCTCACTGCCCACATCCCGGGCGCGCGCTACCCACATCCCGACAACTCATTGGCGTGTGCTGCGGGCAGCATGCTGTGAGCGCACCGACAACATCTGTGCTCACGCGCTGCTCATGCCGACGGCACATCGTGTACGCGATGCATTGGGGATGTTGGACATCCTCATCGTGTTGAATTGCAAAATTCAATTTTTCATTTTTTTATAGTTAAAGTGTTAATTTTAAAATTTTGAAAAAAGGGGTTTTTCTTGAAAATCGAGATTTTATCCCAAGCCATGAAATTATAATTTAATTGGATGATAAATTTACATGCTTTAATAAATTAACGTGATGAATATATTTGTATGTATGGGATGATCATGGAGCCTTTTTGGACCAATGTGATTGGATTTATTTATCTTGAGTTTTTGAAATAGGGCCTGCATGTCTCTCATTCTTTCCTTGTATGTACTTTACATTTTTAAAATGAGAGTAGAATAGGGTGAGGTTTTTCTTTTTTGTTTTGGTGGATAAGAAGGACCAAGACAAAGAATCAAGACAAGACCCATGAATGCATATTCATGTAATAGAAATTAGTTTCTATTTCTATTTTATTACCCTTAGATTGACCTAGATCTATTTTTGGATCAAATGGATCACATAAGATTGACCCATTATCATCCAGATTATGTACGTATTAGATACATGCGTAGGGTTTATTTAATATTTTCAAATGATATGTTTGTCATCAATTGAATGCAAACACATTAAATAAACTAAAATTAAAATAGATGAGGCCTTGGTTAAAATAAATACCCCACTTGAATTAAAAATCAAGTAAAGATATTTTTCAATTTCAATTTCAAGCGAATATAGATAAAATTGGGTCGGACCCAATAATCCATGCTTACCATCAAAAGTAGTTGACATGACGATGTTACCTTACTTTTTCATTGGCAATGAGTCGTGGAATGACTCTATAATGTAAAGTTGTGATCTTTACTAAGCATGGTGATGCCCATGGGATGGACTCGTCTCTATGTTGGCCATGAGTCGTGGAACTTTTTGATGCTCCATCGACATGGAGGTTTGATGTTTCTTACTTGATACTTAGTACCATGAGGTAAAATATCTTGAGGTTGTATGGAGATGCAATAAAAGTTAACTACCTTTCAATATGTTTTATGAGCTCATAAAATTGGGGCATACAACATATTGATTAGGCCTCAAGCCCACTAGGAAATAAGATTTCCCGAATTTCCATTAGGGGTGATGGAATTCAAATAAAATAGTGGATGATATTTAATACTAAAGACCTTGTTAGAAATGAATATATTTTTTAAAGAATGTTAATTTTCTACCTCATTTAGATTTGTAGATTGTCTATAAATGGTTAAAAATCTACTTTCATCAATTCTGGAAGCTAATAAATTAACTGGTCCCGACTATGTCGATTGGTTGAGAAACCTTTGGATCGTTCTGCATTCAAAAAGAGGGATTACATACTTGATGCGATCCCACCCCGGCCGCACCAGCGGACGCCACTAAGAGGGAGCTTGTGGATTACCACAAGCTGATTGATAATGATCTGCAAGCACAATGCTATATGATGGTAGTGATGTCAAACGAGTTTAAGAGGCAACACAAGGTACATGCACATGCGCGTGATATCTATGTTCACTTACAAGAGTTGTATGGTGATCATACAGGCGTGATATCAGATCTTGAAAGAGATTTTCAGGACCCATATGACGGAGGGTTTTTCAGTCTATGATCATGGATTGAAGATGATATGCCTGAATGAAAGACTCAAGTCACTTGAGTCGTTATGGATAATGAGCTCTATTTGGATCTCATAACTTTTACCGATGATTATTTGAGGTATGGTTATATCTACCAGATGAGGTACAAATCTGAAGCATTTAAAAATTTCAAAGAATTCAGATGTGAGGTGGAGAAACAATCTAGGCTAAATATCAAGGCTCTTCGATCAGATCTAGAACGTGAATACTTGAGCACAGAGTTTCTTAATCATCTAAAAGAGAATGAGATTCTCTTCCAGTGACTCCTACTACTACTTCTCAACTTAATGGATTTGTAGAGCATAGAAATCGAACCTTGTTAGACATAGTTCGATCGATGATGAGTTTGATTGGGCTTTCTCTTTCATTATGGGGCTATGCTTTAAATAGAGTGCCATTATAGTCGGTGCCCAAAACACCATATGAGATCTGGTGTGGGAAACCACCCTCTCACAAATAACTTAGGGTATGGGGGTGTGCTACTTAGTGAAGCAGCAAGTGGAAGATAAATTAGATATGAGATCAAGTTTATATAAGTTTGCATGGCATCCAAAAGAATTCATTAAATACTATTTCTACGACCCCTCAGAACAAAATGTGTTTGAAGAAATTCAAGAACTACAGAGCCTCCCAACAGATGCAATAATGGGCCAAACAGCTGAGGTTGGGCTTTCCTAGGAGGTCCCAAAGGATCTCAAAGCCACCTGAGAGGTATGGGTTTTTATTAGAGAACAGCGAGGGGAATCTCCCATTGGATAGTGATCTAAGGACTTATGGAGAGGCGATGTTGGATATCGACTCGGGAAGTTGGTAAGATGCCATGTAATTCGAGATAAACTCCATGTACCCCAACAAGGCATGGACATTGGTGGACCCACCATAGGGAATAGTTTCCATTAGCTACAAATAGGTCTACAAGTGGAAGATTGGAGTAAATGGAGAGGTAGTGACCTACAAAGCATTTTTGCTAGTAGTAATGCTTAAATCCATTTAAATATTGCTAGTCATATCAGTGTATTATGATTATGAGATATGGTAGATGGATGTGAACACCACTTTTCATAATAAAAACATTAAGGAAGAGATCTATATGAGACAGCCAGAAGGCTTCATATCCAGAGGAAATGAGAGGTTTGTAAACTCCATAGATCCATTTATGGACTTAAGAAGGCTTTTTGAAGTTGGAACATCTGGTTTGACAAGGCAATCAAATCATTTAATTTCCACAAGAACTCGGATGAACCTTATGTCTACAAAAAGGTTAATGCGAGCACAATGATATTTATTACGCTATAAGTTGACGATAACCTATGTTAGAGTAGTGTCCGGCGAGCCAATTAGCAATGAATTTTTATATTCTTGTAAAAACAATCTTATTCATAATGTTTAAATAAATAAAAGGTATTTCTTTATCTTTAATTATTTTTGTCAATTAGATAAAGTCCCTAGATCATTTTTAGATATGGGGTATGGTCATGCATATGATGGTGATCATGGAATATGCCTCTATGGATTTGATCTTAAATATGTTCCGAGTCAGGGGTTCGTTGAGATGGGATATCGATAAGCCCGATAGACTCGTGCACACGATGCATACTCAAAAAGAGAATATCTCATTACAGACATTGACGTAGGGATGTTAGTGCATGTGTGTGGGTGCTTGTTAGGAAACTAGTACACTAAACTACCCACTGGAAAATTATCAATTGGAAAGCAATGTTTGTCGAATGAGAATTTTGTAGTTACGATTGTGCATTAGTTAGTCCTTTGACTTGAGGTACCATGGTGGCCTTGTGCACAACATCATACACTTTGATGTATTTTCTGATTTCATGACAATCATAAAAGGCTTACGTTAGGTGTATGATCTTTGTGTATGGAGGTCAATGAGTAGTCAATAAAGGATCCGTCACCTATCTAAGTTTTCATAGTCCTTGATCCCGAAGACCTTAGCTAAGGCATGATGAATACTAGACATAGGGTTTTTTAGTGATTCATTAAAGGATCAATGTGACTTGAAATGGAATTATAGTTATTAAGTCAAAATAGTGTTTTTACTAATAATCCATGCCCTGGACTTAATCTAAAAATTAGTTGACGGAGGGACCGTATTTGCATGGTACTCATAACAAAAAAAGTTCACTTTCTATTCACCTAAGACTAGGTAGTCGAGATGCTCTACTAGGTGCTTCCCTTGTTTTGTGAGGTTCTTGGAATTAAGGGGTTAATTCCAAGCAGATTAATTAATTGAATTAATTAATCAAAACATTAAATTTATTCATAAGTTGCAAAGGTTGCAAGCCCACTGCTAGTTTAGTTATGAACGTAATAGGTCACACACAATTCGAGATGAACAACTTCTATATCTATTTTTGTAATCTAAAGTGTTGGATTAAGTTGATTAATGGAGATTAATCAACTTAAGTTAGAATTAATTTAAACAGTTAAATTAATTCATTTAAATAAATAATATGATTACTTATTTGAACCTAATAATGATTAGGAGCTCTTGAGAGTGAATTAATTAATTGATGGAGATCAATTATATTAGTTTGACCTAAAATTAATTTAAGGAGTTAAATGAATTTAACCAATTAAAATACTAGAATTATTTTAATTGGGCCTAATATGATTAGGTGGCCTATGATGGAACCAACTAATTAATTGATTAGATCAATTAATTATATTGGGCTTTTTAATTAATTGATGGAGATCAATTGACTAGACTTTAATAAATTAATTAGAGTCCAAGCCAATGGGGTTAGAGGCCCATTAAGATTTTTTATTTGGTAGAATTAAAGAGTCCTAATAAAGATGGAAATAATTTATTTTGAAGTGAAAGAAATAAAAGATAAGGAATGAGAATGTTTCCTAATTAGATTACGGGACTAATTAGGGTAAGAGTTGGAGACCTAATGGGATTATGTCAAGACTACATTGTGTATATAAATACACAATGTAGGGGCCAAAAACTACAAGCAAAAGAGCTAGAATTTTTGGCCCTCTCTCCTCTTCCCCTTTTCATTTTTTTTTTGTGTTCTATTTTCTTACTTCAAGAAAAATTAATCCATCAAAAGATTCCATACCTTTTTGATTGAAAGGTTAATTATTTCATCACTTGTTGATTCAAGAATTAATCTTCACTCTCAAAGAGATTAGAAATAAGAAATTCAAATTTACTAGCATGGATTTGAAGCTTGTGGATATGCTTGAAAGTATAGATACCGTTAGAGGGACTACACTTGTAGTACTTGGTGAACATTTTGAGAGACCATTGAAATTGTTCGAGAGGAGCTTGAGGAATCTAAATTGCTTCTTACCCCTCATCAACCAAATTGCTTAAAAGGTATAATTGTGAAACTTTAGTTATTTAATTTTATTAAACAAGCAATCAGAAACGCAAACCGAAAATTGCATCAAATCCAGGAAATACATATTTACATATGATGTATAATTTTATTTCAATTGTTGAAATTTTTTAAATTTCCACTATGCGTGCAATCCCACAATTACGTGAACCCAATAGCTCATTGGGAATGATATAGAGATACTACAGTTAACTAAAACTTGGTTGTCTGACTAGTTCTCCATGAAGGATTTAGGAGAAGCATCTTTTATTCTTGGAATAAAGATCTATAGAGATAAGTCAAGAAGGATGATTGGACTATCCAATCCACGTACATAGATAAAATACTAAAGAGGTTTAGCATGGAAGAATCCAAGTGAGGATTCTTGCCAATAAGTCATGGCATTTATCTCTCAAGGGCTATGTCTCCTAAGACTCCTGAGGAGAGGGAAATGATGAGCCTCATACCTTATGCACTGCCATATGAAGCATAATATATGGTATACTACATACGAGGACTAATGTTGCATATGCTTTAAGTCTCACGAGTAGATATCAGTCCAATCCAGGTGACGAACACTGGAAGGCCAAAAATATGATCCTAAAGTACTTGAGAAGAACTAAGGATATCTCTCTTATATATGGCTCTGGAGAATTGAAACTAGAAGGCTATACTGATTCTAGTTTCTAGTTCGATATAGATGACACAAAGTCCATGTCTGGATATGTATTACCATAAACGGTGGTGCGGTCAACTAGAAGAGGGCTTTTTGAAATGAGACATCGAATAACCCAATAAACTCGCGTATACGATGCATGCTCGCATAAGGAGGATGTCTCGCTCCATGGACATTGGCCTAGTGATGCTAGTGCATGTATACGGGTGCTTGTTAGGAAACAAGTACATTGAATAGGCCTACTGAAAATTCTTAATTGGAAACTTGTTTGTCAAAATAAGAATTTCCATGTTACGATAGTACACGATTAGTCCTTAGACTTGAGGCACCATGGTAGCCTTGTGCATGTCATGTTCTATTTTGATGTATCTTCTGTTAGAGTAGGATGCCTAACGCCCCAATTAGATTTGGTGTGATATACTCTTTTTCTTTTATAAAGACCATCTTATTGAGAATCGTATTAATAAAAAGGTATTTTCTTTATCTTATATCTTGCATCTTTTATTTCTGCATATTAGATAAAGTCCTTAAACCAAATTTAGCCAAGCGGCATGGTCGCGCATATGATGGAGATCATAGAACATGCCTCTAAGCCTTTGGTCTTAAATAAGTTTTCAGTCGAGAGTTTTTTGAGATGGGACATCAAATTGCTCAGTAAGACTCGCACATACGATGCATGCTTATGAGATGAGGATGTCACATTCCATTAGTATTAGCATAGAGACGCAAGTGCATATATGCGGGCACTTGGTAGGGAACAAGTACACCGAATATGGCCCACAAGAAATTCTTAGCTGGAGGCTTTGCCTGTCGAAATAAGAATTTCTGTGTTGCGATAGTGCATGGCTAGTCCTCGAACTTGAGGCCAATGGTAGCCTTGTGTGCATCCTACAACACTTTAATATATCATTTAATTTCTTGACAATCACAAAAGGTGTATGTTGGCTGTTGCTTTAGTGTGCATGAAGGTTTGTCAGTAGATAACATAGAATTTGTAATGCCCAATTCTCTCCTACATAGCCAATAATAAGCATCTTGCATGAATATGCATCTAATCAATGTGTATTATTGAATTATGGCATACAAATAGCATGATCGCACGAACTTGAATAATTGTTATTATATGCTCTAGTTATGCTTTAACATGCATTAGTATATGAAATATGATATCAAACTTTTGTTTCTTGATTTAACATATTCCTTAAGTGCCTTTTTGCAGTGAAAAGCTCGGTATCTCGATTAAGGAAGATTGATGTGTTGAATGGCCATGAAATGAATTATTTGTATTGCTATATACTAGTTATATGCTAAAGTGATTAATTGCCTAAATATTTACTTGAATATGTTACATTTGGCTAAAAACTAAAAGTATGCAAAATGGTGCAATTTGATTGGTTGGTTGACTAGGTTACATAAAACCATTCTAAACCGCATTGCACTTGATTATAACACCAAAGCATCAATTTTTGTCATCTCCTTAGCCCATGAACGTGGCTTTTGGCATGAGAAGACACCAAGCATGAT
>JAGSPU010000041.1:0-37084 GCA_019321725.1 Paulownia fortunei | reverse complement strand
GCGCATATAATAGTATTAACATACAACATCCTTATGCAAAACTTTTACGCATCAAACGGTGGACCTAGCCAATAAACTGGCTCAAATAATAAAGAGTAATTAACAATCAAAAACAAAGTCAATGCCACCACGGAGAACATCGCAGACTAATAGCAGAAACAAGAGAATTCCCAAGAAAACAATGTGTTAAGGCAAATTACAAACAACAGGAGAAGGAAAAAGAAAAAAGAACATTTCGATTCGCACAAAAATTAAAGGTTTACAATTAGAAATTTTAGAGTTTACGAAAAGTCTGTTCAAACTCAGCAGGAATTTTCTCGGGACAAACACAGAAGAAATAATAGAAACGGGTGGACTAAAAAAGGATAAAACGAAAACTAACGACCTCAGCGGCGATGAGAGAGAAGTTCCCGGCGAAGGCACCGGACTTAGGGCCGCCCTTGCGCCAGTTGAGGAGGCGCTGAGAGTCGGGGGAGTCACGAGACATGCCGAGGGCGTCAATGATGCACGTGGCCAGCACGTGCTCACGAAGGCCGTAAGATCCGCGCTCTCGGTCGAGGCTAGGCAGGATCAAGCGGATGGCGGAGAAGTAATCGTCGCCGTTGTTGGGGCGGCAGAAGGTGTCGAGAAACTTGCGGAATTTGGAACGCTTAACGGACGAGGACTTGCTCTTCTGCATCCAGTTGAATAGGCTCACCATCACACTGAACTTTGTTTCCGACATTTTTGGCCTCTTAAGCTGTGGTTGGCGGTGGCGGTGGCGGTGGCGAAGGCGAAGGCGAAATTGGGGAGGAGGGGAGGGATTTTTGCTGCTTGAAAATTTAAATGATGAGTAGTTAAATAGGCGACGGTATGGAAAGCTTGTTGAGGACGACTTTTTTCAGGAGGAAAAACCATTTTGGCAAAAGTTTTATTTGTAATATTAAATTAATACATAAAGTTTTATTAATTTTTCAATCGATACATAAAAATTTTAGTTATTATATTTTAAATAATAAGTTTTTGTAAATATCCTAATTGACGTTCGAGTTTGCCGTAAATGCATAAATATCAAATTAGTATATATTAGAAGAATTTCATCCAATTTTTCATGTAAAATATTTTATAATCATGTATATACCCTTCAGAACCCTGATTTAATTTCCTATATCCATTTACATTTTCCTGAGATATTTAAAAAGCATTTTCCTGAGATATTTATATTATTAATATCATTACAATAATATAAATATAGATAGACTTTCTAATTATTTGAAATAAAAGAAAAATTTTAGTTTAATGTTTACATAATTTCAATCAAAATTTCAAACTAACCTCGAAATTTTTCAAGATTTTATTGAAATTTTAAAATTCCCAAAATTTTGTTTTTTTAAAATTTCCAAATTTTTGAATAATATTAATATATTTTTATATATAATACATGGTAATAAATTCAATAATGAAGTAATTCTTATAATTACTAACTTAATAATGAAAAAAATTAAGATTTTTTTTAAAGAATATACTTACAAATAGTTTAAGTTAGAGAGTAACTTTAAATAATATTATTATTTTAAAGAATAGAGTCTTATTTTAGATATACTTTAAAAAAAAGAGTAATAAATTTGAGAACAATATTAAAACTTATAGAAATAGTGAGAAAGTTTTGAAAAATTGCTACTTTATTTAATGTTTTCCCAATAAGTAATAATTGATAAGAGATATAAAATATTCTTATCAATTGAAATTTTTGAAAATGGTATTTCATGGATGTTTTTTTTTATATTTATAATAATTTTGAATCAATAATTATTAATATTTATAGAGCTTAATTAGTTACAAGTCAAATTCAAATACTAATGCATTGCTATGTGGGTATTCATTGATTAGACTTGACTACGGGTCCGTAATCGATAACTTTAGGTTAAAATTATTAATTTTATAGATCGAGAAATTATAATAATGACAACTATTTAATTTATTTGATAAATATGAAAATTTTTCTCCGAATTGATCTTGTAAAAGATCCGCTATAAAACGAGGCTTTTATAAAAATTCTCATAGAATAAAAAATAAAAATTTTATTTTGTACGTACCAGATCATAAATTAATAACTATCCTTAATTATTGACCACAGTTGAGTCTGATTTTGACGTAGTCATAGCGACGTCTACCATTGAATCCAGTACCATATCAACTATATATATATATATATACACCCTTCATTGAATATTTATAATACTATTTATTTCATATGCTGTTAATAAATATGTGTCTGCTACGAGTCTGCAAGCTTATGATTATTTTGATTGCACTCCATCTCATAATCGCCTAGCAAAAAACCTGTTATATTTCTTACTTCCGTTAGCTTTTAAAACAATTTAGTTATATGATGGTAATAATTGCATGATAATTTAAATTTCAATTAAAATGTAAATATTTGGAGTAATATGTATTGTACTTACCCTAATAAGGTTCAAGCTCAACCCACAAATTCATTAGGTTCAATTTGAATGCTCAAACTCAATCCTATTTATATGTAATTAGACTTAGGTTAAAATAAATATAAAATTAAATTTCGAGTAGACTCAACTTAATCAACAACCCTAGATATCATGAATGGGAAATGTACGCTATGTTTGATTTTATTTTTATTCTTGCATTTTTCTTATCTTAATACAAAAATATGTTTGCTTCTTACATTTTTCAAAAATAAAATTTTTATTCCTTCGAAATATCAATTATTCTTTATAATTCTAAAATAATCTTATACCTTTCTATACTCTCATTAACTACAAATAAATTGATAAAATATCTATATTGAAAATGTCTCCCACTATCCACAATAAAATAATATCGATAAATTATTTACGATTGAACCCATCAAACACATTTCATTCTTTATCAATTCCTTTGTAGATTACATTATTCCAAAATAATATTCTCATAAACACATAAGATGAAACCAAACATAGCAGTGGCATTCTTTGATGTAAATTAATAGCAGTAATCTTGTGTTTGGTAGAAAGGAAAATACGAATAAAAGGTGAAAGACATAAAATATACTAGGTATTTTCTGATATTGGGAAAAAGAAAACTTGAAAGATATGGAAAAAGGAGTGGGAAGACAGTGATAGGCATTGGATCACATGCTTAAATGAGAAAAATTTCCAAAACTTGATTTTTCAACTACTGAACTATCCAACATCTGTCTCTTTAATCTTTATCACCAAGTAGAAACTAATGACAAATTTCACATCGTAATCCTATCATTTAATAAAATTCACCATATACTTCATATATACTAATATTTTAATTTAAGACATACATATTTATTGTAATTAAAAAATCAAAGTATCATTCAAATTTTCCAACTACTTGTATAAATTTCCACAACTTTTTAAATCGAAATTGAAATTTTGAATATTTTCTAAATTTCCACCAAAACTTTTATAAATTTACAACTCCAATATATATATGTACGTATATATCTCAATACCGATAATACATTGCTAGTAACCTTTTTACTTTTTTTTATGTGCGCTTAAACTTTTAAAAGTTATAACTTTAAAATAATTTATTTATTTTTGTATCATCGTACAATTATTTTTTTAAAGTATGACATGAATTTATTTGAATTTATGAGAGAATTAATATATGAGTTCAAAAAAAAGTTATATCTTAAAATCAGATAAAATAATGTGATTGAAGTAAGAAAAAGAAAGCAAATAGATAAAGATGGAGAAAGCATGACAGACACCTCTAAGCCTCAAGCCTTTGACAACATGCACGGGATATTCTATCTGCTTGCATTGATGCATCTGATTGTGGCCTATTCCTAGCAGGTATTCTTTCACTATGCAATCATAACCAAACTCCATAGACATGAATAACCAAGACACATCAACTTAAATGTGATCAAAGAAAACAAGGGCAACATCATATAATTTGTTTATTAGAAGAGCAACCAACAAGAAGTGCAGTAAATCCTAAATAAGTAAATCCAATTTAATGGATCAGTTCTGTCCGAGTGAATGAAAGAAAGAACAGAAAAGAACTGCTAAATGCATTAATTTAACAAGGTACTCAGTGGCTATAATGACAATGGAGGGAACAAATCTTTGTGAACTTTACACTCTAAGATGAAACAAAGTTGAATATTAAACTTCAAAATAAGAGCAAATTAATACCAAGATGGGGAGGAAGAGGGAATATGTCCATCATAATACAAACCCCACATCAAGTCTCAGAAAGGGTAATGTGTCCACTCCAACTAAAGCATAAAGCTTTCAATTCTCAACCCATTGTAGGTGTGCACTGAGTTCTGCTCTAGTCAAAAAGTTGAGCCATTGAAGCCAAAGAATGAGCGCTGGACAAAGACGAGGAGAAAACTGAGTTAATAAACCTGCTGTCATGAACCTTAACTGGGTATGATTCAACATTTCAAGTAGATAAATGAAAAGAGAGCGTAAGAGACGACAGATGGTGCTGTAGATTATTGGGCATATTAACTCAAAGTATATGTCATGCAAATGTAATTTAGCACTTATTACTCATATTTCAAACCAAGCAAAAGGTTCTATTTAGCCGAAGAATATTAGAGGTGCCTGAAGAAAATGAATGTATTCTACATGTCCACAAATTTGTGGTGGAGAGAGAGAGAACTGGTGTGTAACTTCATACTCCACATTCATGTCAAGAGAAAAAACTGACGATATGTTTGGTGTTATTTCAGGTGTTTTGAGGAAAATATTTTTGGAGAATTGTATTTCAGGTAGTGGGATTGGTCAATATTATTTCGTCGTTATTAGTAAGAGACATTTTCAATAGATATCTTGTCAAATGATGTTTTGTTGTAGTTAATGGGAGAATATAATGGTATAAAATAATTTAATTAAAGTAATGATTGATAAGTGTTATAAGTAAATAAAAAATCTTATTTCCCAAAAGTATTACCCAAACACATTTTCTGGAAAAAATTATTTCTGGGAATTACCTAGAAAATAACACCAAACATTACCTGAATTTTTTTCTAAGTGCTTGCCTAAATGTTGAACGGGAAAGACTCTCAAAATAACAGAGTATCTCTAAATGGTATATTTGGATACCTGAA
This sequence comes from Paulownia fortunei, assembly GCA_019321725.1. NCBI lineage: Eukaryota > Viridiplantae > Streptophyta > Magnoliopsida > Lamiales > Paulowniaceae > Paulownia > Paulownia fortunei. The sequence goes on along the minus strand of JAGSPU010000041.1, from coordinate 31,992 downwards.
CATCATAAAACTTGATGTAAAACCGGGAACTCTCAATAGAAAGCTTGGTTTGGAGAATCTCTGCAATAGTTGCACTAAGTTTGGCATTGACGCTAGGGCCCAGACCACCAATGGAGATTAATTCACCATAAGCAGCTGGCTCTTCAGTCCCACCAAATGAAATTGGCACCCCTCCATTCACCAGTATCATCACGTACTGCAGAACCAACCAATCAATTGCATAAACACAAACATGTTTGTAACATCATAATGAGTAGAAAAAAAGAGATTAATAAGCAAAAACACCATATATTCTTGGATTGCATAACAAGTTCAAAGCCACTTCCCGTGTCAATGGCCAAACAAGTCACTGAGTTCGTGATTTAAGACCAAGAAAACTCGGCCAAAGATAGAAATTAGATGATAATTACATAAAATCAAAGAATTATAGGAATAAAAAGAAAAAGAAAATCTCGACCCAACTCGAAGAAACAGTTGGCTTCAGAGGAATATTGTCAAACATAAAGCAGCCATATATAAAAATATTCAGACACCAACAAAACCCGGCTCAGGACAGAAATTTGATGTTAATTACATCGAACAAAGAAGTAAAAAAATAAAAAAGAAGCCGAAAAACTGGACCCAACTCAAAAAAAAAAAAAAAAAAAAAGAAAGAAAGAAACCCCCTTTTGTCAGAGGAATGTTGTCATACACAAAACAGCCATATACAAATATGCATACACCAACACACATAAAAATCATGTAGAAACAGTTGCATGAGAATGGGGGGTTTACGGATTCCGGTTTGCCGATGATTTTGGCAACAGCTTTGGTAGCATCTTTGAGAATATCAGAAGCAACCACGCCATCAACTGGGACATTGGCGAACAAATTCAAGGTGGGCATTTTGTGTTTGCTTGAGATTTTCACTAGTTTAAATTGAAATATACTAGTAAAAGCTCAGCAGGAGTCAACTGTTGAGCTTTAGTTGGGCAGAATATCGAATGAGTGGCTTCCAAACACTGTTGAGCTTTAGTTGGGCAGAATATCGAATGAGTGGCTTCCAAACACTCGTCTGGATAATAATAATTTATAGTTGGATTGGATCCTTCCAAGTGAAAGCTGCTTCTGTTTTGGCTAGCCCTCGGCTTCGAGCAAGCCTAAAGCTAAAATAATAAATTAATTAATGAACAAAAAAAAAATTTATTTTATTTTTTTGTTTAATTAGAATGACAATGAAAATAATTTAAATTCGAAAATACCTCCTATAGAATGAATTTTAAAAATTAGAAACAGGTCTACATAAAATTTTCTTATAAACCCATTTCGTTATTTTTTTTATTATATGTATTTATATAATATTATTGTTTAAAAAATATTTTTTTCAAAATTTTAATTGTGTTACTTTTAAAATTATATTTTTAATATTTTAAAAATTATAAAATAATTTTAATGGATCTACCGGTCTAACTCAAATCCAACGAATTCGAAAATGATCCAAAATGACTTCAAATTCTTAAAAATATTGAAAGGAATGAATCTCAAATTTTATCAAATTTGTCCTGTTTATAATTTAATCTTAACTTCGGAAAGAGTTATTTTTATGTACATGCAAATGAAGTTCTAATTCTACAATTATTTATCACCACATCTGACTCTATTTCACAAGAGGTTTATGCTACATGACCATAACTCAAGCTGCTTTCGGTATGTTTTTTTAAGTACTATTTTATTAATAAATTTCTCCTTTTTATGGCATTGAGCCAGAAATGGTCCCTCCCACTTTTTTCTTCTTTTCCTTATTTTTTTTTAAATCAAGACTAATTATTTAATTAGAGAACCAAATAAAATCCCATTAAATAAAAAGCAAGCTAAACCCTAGTTTTACCATTCATCCAGAGTCAAGTTTCAGAGATTATCCAAAACCCACAACCACAACTTCTGGTAAAATTTGAGCACAATTATCAGATGAACCGACACAAAAGTCATAATATGGTAGCTTAAATAACTATTGCATTAGAGCAGCAAGACAAAAATCAAATACAACTACAAATAACTGTGCTTCTCCATGGTCAATCTGCAGATGATTTACAGATTAGAATCTGACAGGCGGGAAAAAAGATTGGCAAGGACTTCAGGAAGAAAAACTCCAGCCTATCAAATTATAGCCTAAAGCTACTATATCCTCCAACACCAGATGATCCGTAACCACCATAAGGTTGCTCAGCAAATGATGAGGATGAGTAAGAGCTGCTGCCTAACTGAGAATAGGACGGCCTCAAATTGGAGCCCAGCTTGCCATAACTGCCTGGAAGTGGCTCTCTGTGACCGCTGGTGAATTCCTGAATAATATAAACAGTGTGATTCAACTTTTTTTCATATTGAATCAAACAACTAGGAGGCCCTTAAACTTCTTGTTTCTATAGTATTAAGGCAACATAATTCTCTTCCTCAACACAGTGCAGTAATTTGACCATCTTCAAAGACCAAGAATGCCTGAAATAATGGCAAGACTTTTACGTAATTTTCTAGGCCCTAATCACAACATTGAACTTGGAGGAGGATGCCAATCTGAACTTCATCATACAGATCATCACAATCTTGGTTCCAAAAATTAAAAAAAGGAAAGAAAGAAAGAGACAGCAGAAAAGAAAAGCGGGACAAAACCATGTACCTGAATAAGTTGCTGAGCAGCTTGAACTTGTGAAGAGGTGCCTTTAATTTCCACGGTGATCTCCTCAGGTAAGCCTCTACTCTCTTGCACAGTAAGAATGGCACCACTAGTACGTCGAATATAATCAATATTTGCTCCTTGAACCCCGATAATATCCTCTGCATAGGCAAGAGGTATTTGCATAGTCTGTGCAATCTGCATAAGGCAATAAATGTCATATATTTGCAGGAAAGAGAGTGCCATCATCTTCTTCAACAGATAAAATACATAAACTGCACGTAAACATGTGAAGGGTGAAATACACAAACCTGAGTCACAACAGGTCCCCCAGAACGTCCTATTGTTGAGGAACGACTCCCAAGTCCGTGATCTGCTCCATACAACGAGAATCTAGAAGATGCAATATGTGACTCTATCTGGCTTTCACGGTCAAGGTAGAGATCCCTCTTCACTGAAACAGGGTAATCAGCCCCCAGTGAGGTCTGTGGAGTAGCATGCAGCAATGTCCTGTCAGACCAAGTGTCTACTTGTCTTTCCTGAGTGGTAGGGGCATTATACTGTAAAAGAAGGAGAACAATGTTCATAACCATAGTCTCATGATCACATAGACCATTAAATCAAACATGAGTTAACTTACACTCTTCTCAAATAACGGAACAACGCTGTGATCCACCAAAAATTTTCTCAGGTGCCCCACCACAGCTTCCAAAGCTTTGAGAACCTTGAGACCTTCCCCTTGTAACTCAACAATCCTTTCATCAGAACTGGCATAAATTGGCATGTCATCTGCAATCACCAATAAGAAGGATCATATCATTCATCCTAAAAATAGAAAATTGGCCCATTAGGTGCACAAAAAACCAATCCCAAAAAACAAGGTTGAGACACAAATTTTCTAAATTGAGTTTGAGACATAGTCTCAGAAATATGACTAAATTTTCCGTGTCTCTTTTCAAACTGGTTATGTAATGCCCATGTCTTGTATTGTTACCACAGAAGGGTTGCTTGGGCCATACACATCTAAACTATTTCAAGCTTTCCAAATAAAGTATTGAACAAAAGTTGTTCTTAATAAGCAAGCAAAGACACGTAATTCCCAGGCTTTTCATGGCAAACAAAAAAACCGAAATTATGAACGGCTTTCCTGAACATGTAATAACATCAAATATGCATAATGAACTGCTTTCCCAAACATGTGATAACATCAAATATGAAGCATGCAAAAACGATCATGTCAATGGGAAGATGTTTTGATACCATTAGAAAGCACCCGGACAGAAGCACCGGTGCTTTCCTGGATAGACTTTATCAAGGAGCCTTGTTTTCCAATTAAGCTTATGGCCTGCGTTGATGCCACCAATAACCGAATCGAACAAAATGCAGCTCCAGCAGCACCGGTGGTTTTGCCATCACCGCCATTCTCAGGCAGTCCATTAACACGTTTGAAGATTCTTATTATAGCATCCATTGCTGGAGACAAGGCTGCTTCTGGTTCTTCCTTCCCAGATATCAAAACCTGAAATATTTGCAAGTTCGAAATCACTAGTCAGTAAGGTTGAAAAGATCAACTAAAACAAACAGTGGAAACACATATGCCAACCATAGCAACCATCTGATAAAGACAAACTAGATAATGGACCCATGGAAAGACTAATCAAGGCCAATTCATGCATTTGGCATCAAGTCACAACAATAACATCAGAGTTCCACTTCAAGTGGCTTCGAACAGGCAATTAATGAGCTCAGCTATAGTTATTATGAAGCAGAGCCTGCACAAGGCAAAAAGTAATTAGTCTATCACATCCCTGACAGAAAAGCACCAAAACTTTCCAATTCATCCCTTTTCTTCATAGACAGTTATCCTCTTCCTCTAATCCTGGTCCAGCTAATGAACAACTACTCTTTTGGGACTAATGTGGCATAATTGGCAAAACAATTGCCATTTTGTAGAAGCCATAGCTGATCATTAATGATTCTCTTAGAACAGGTTGCGGCACTTTTGCACCGCATGAAAAAATATAATTACGATTATAAATATACATTTGTGTACAAATTTATAGGTCAGCTTTTTTCTTTTTTCTTTTTTTTGTGGGGGGGGGGGGGGGGGGGTTGAAAATACATTCATCTAGCAGGAAAGCTATCAAATATCACGGGTTCATCAGACAAACCATCAGATCAAACACAACTGATAGTAAGGACCCATCATGTCATGTTAGTATATTTTATTTCAAATAAAATTAAATGAAATCTTCAGTATTTACTTCTTGAGGAACGTAATTCAAGATATAATAAAAGTAAAAATGGAAATAAATGTTTGAGTCATCATATATTTATACGAACAAAAGAATTACAAAATATTGGAGAAGCTAGATTCGACACACAGAAAATACACTCAACCAACCACCTCAACCACACAAGTGCACTCACACACAGTATACTTAGAGAAACATTAGCAATGAGTTTCTTTGCGACCACATGACAACACCACCACCACCACCCCTTCCCCTCCCTCCCTCCCTCCCTCCCTCCCTCTCTCTCTCTCTCTCTCTCTCTCTCTCTCTCTCTCTGCGCCTGTCTCTCTTGTCTGTGTAGTAGAGAGAACGACAGAGAGAAAGAAGAAATAAACAGGTGAAGATTTTCCAGAAACAGGGCAGACTACTAAAAATCAGGAAAATAAAGAGGGGCCTTTTTTCTAAAGAGTGAGAGAGTTCTCTCAATAAAAGTGGTGTCTGGTTTAAAGAAGTTCCAGGTTAGCAATCCAGTCCTCACCTTTTAATCAGAATTTACAACGTCTAAATAAGACAATGTTTGACGGGTCACCGGAAGAGAAACCAACCAGTCACCAGTTTCAACGGTTTGAAAATTTGACACAATGCATGCCTAGAAGTTAACAAAAAAAAATTTACTGCTCTAAACATCTGCATAAATAAACCAATGTTCCCAAGTGAAACATTCAGGATAATGTATTCTCCATCTCAAGAATAAATGTAGGAAAACTTTGATTGATAATAAAAGGGAAAGTAAATAAGAAGGTGGTTTCTTGGTTTGACACTATGCTATAGGGTGGAAGGGAACCTAATTAATGATTACTCCAAATTTCCACTTTTAGCATTTAGTTATGTACCAAATTCCTCTCAAATCTACACCAGCTATGTAAACCCAACCATTTCAGGTAAATCAGTGAATAAATAATATATCAGGAAAATCATTGTCATAAATGTACTTTTTATCTCCAGGCTGAGTGGAAACACAATCATCTTGACACAAAAAACTAATCATTAACACGTGTCAGAAGGTTAGCACTTCAATGATAACAAGCCTTCTCTCAATCACCTTTAATCTAAAATTATTCCTTTGAGATTAATTCCTGACATTCAACACGGGTCTACCCAAGATGTTTGTCTCATGGAACATGGACTATTATCACATATAACCACGTGTATCTCATCAGACAAATTTATGATTACTACTACCAAACATGATTATTCTCATTGTCAAGAACCAAGGATTTAAGCAAATCATTCTACAACCTCTCTCAAAAACAACAATCTTTTCAAGATGTTTGCAATCCCATAAGGAGCTTTCAGCTGGAAACCATATTCCCTATATTCATCCCTCTTGCTCATTACAATCTTGATAATTAAAACAATCAAAACCACAACCAAAAGTAATACCACGAATTTGTTCCAAAACATGTGCGAAGTTCGGAAACAAGCAGAATGAATAAGCTAAAGCCTTAAGAAAATGTAATATAATGTAGCTTGAAAAATAGCAGAATAAATACGCTAAAACACACTTCTTTTCTTTTGTAGTACACAGTATCAACAAAAGGAAACTTTAATGCAAAAAAGAATTAATGCAAAATCAGGAAATATTGACCAAATCTTCAAAACAGCAAAAGGAAAATCCGATGTTTAAATCTAAAATATTAATTAAAACCTAGAAACAAGCAACACTCGCCCACGTCTAACAAACACTGGATTTGATTTAAGAAATAAGCATGAGTCTTTGTAATCCCAATATTCTGAAAATTAACCTCAAGGGAAAGGGGGAAAAGCCAATATAGTTTCAAAAATAAAAAAGAAAACATAACATATAGGCCGAAAACAAAAGGTGAGAAAAACTAAACCAAACACAATGAATTAACCTAAGGTCCCAGCATAACCCAATTTTCTTTAAAAAATTAAGAACCCTAGGAACCTAATCATTTACAGCACCCTAACAATCGGAACAAAAGAACAAAAACTATAAACCTAGCATAATCATAATAAAGCTCCATATTCGAAATTTATCAAAATATAAAGAAACAAAGCCAAACTGAAAAGCAAACAAATCGCCCGGCCACCATATGCATACGACTACCTATGTTTATGTAGATAGAGAAAGGGAGAGAGGGAATTACAATGCGATCCGGAGTGGTGACGGGGCCGTCAAGCACCCGAACCCTAGCTCGTGTTTCCTCAACGAGCTTCTTAATGAGATCTCCCTTCCGCCCGATAATGCCACCCACTTTCAGCACAGGCACCACTATCCGAAACACCGAGTACCCCGGCCAACCCGGCCATTTGGCTTTAATCTCCGCCAATTCCTTATCTTTTTCATCAACCTCCTTTGTCTCGGCCACAGCGGGAGCCTCAGTCGGGGCAGCTTCAGCTTCCTCGGCTTTGGTTTCTGTAGCCTCACCTACTACTGGTTGTTCGACGGACACGGAGGTGGGGACGGCGGTTACGGCGCCATTGCCTGTGGGGGTTGACTGAAGGCCATTTACCGGGATGGTTTCTTGCTCTTCAGGGTTTTCGGTGCGTGAGGGTTTTGAGAGTGGGGAGAAGAAAATGAGAAAATGGAGGGTTTTAATTTAAGAGGTTAAGGAAGGCGGAAGACTGAAAGGGAACCAATTCTCAGGATCATATGCACAATACTTATATGGATGAATAATAGGAACCATAGTCGTTTTCAAGATTTTCTGTCCAAACGCAACCTACAAAAGAATTAATGTTTGTGGAGTAATAATTTTTGATAATATTTTATTTTATATTTTATGTAGTGGATATATATAAGTATTTTATTTTATATTTTATATAATATATACATGCTAAGTGTATAATATTATTTTTTAAAATATATAATTAACATTAATTATATACACGTAAATATATAATATAAAATATAAGATAAAAAATAAAAATTTAAATAATAAAATTAATTTTAATTTACTCCTCTACTCTCATTTTATATAATTATATATTTTTATATTTCTAATTATATTATTTAATCAAATGTACTCTAATAATTAAATCACCTTATATCATCTATTTTCTTTATCGTATCAATTTACATCATGTACTCTAATAATTGTATTACTTTTTCCCCTTGCCTTTTTAAATTGCCTTATTCATTAGTGTTTAATTGATTTTGTATTAATATTTTAATTGTATATTAATATTAATATATCTTTATTTTTGTATTATAATAATTCTTCTAACTTAATTAATTAACTATTAACAATTAATTTATTTGTAATTTTATTATACTTAAACTTTAATATTTATATATAAGTTTTAACATAGCTTTCATTAAATTATTATAATTCGAATAACATAGTACGATTATAAGTTTTACTTACAATTTTTGTAGTCATCATAAATCTAAAAATTATGTAATATATTTTTAAATGATATTTTATAAAAAATATAAAATACTAGTAATATATTTCTCACTATTAATCTTATTATAACAATCTAATAGAAATTATGTTAAATTCAAAAAATTTAATTATTAAAAATTTAAATACGATAAAATTTCAAATGAATTTACTGTTATATATTAATTGAGTAAATTAAAAAAATATTAAAATATAAATATAAATTTATTAATATTAAATAAAAATTAAAATATTAATACAAAGTCAAAAATAATGGGTAAAGACAAGTAAGTTGGTTATTTGTCAAAATATATGGGGCGAGAGTAGTTAAATTGAAAGTATATGGGATAAAACATTATAATTATTAGAATAAGAAGATAAAGTGATATAATTAAAAATATAAAAAATAAAATAATACTAAATGAGAGTAAAAGAAGGTAAATGAAATTAACTTCTATACTTTGGCCTTTAGAAAAAATAAACTCAATTACGTATGTATGGTTTTCATTTCAATGGATATTTTTTTTATTTTCATTGTTCTAAATGCTAAAATTATTTTTATTTTACTCAATATTATTAAAAATAATCTATTTTATCTTTTTATTTTCCTACTCAAATTACTTTCTCAACTTTATTTCTATCATTTTCAAACATATTATTACACAATATCAATTAATATTTTCCTTCAATCAACTCATTTTTCTCAAACCTTATACAAACCCATAATTACTCACTATCTCTCATTAATATATTTTTATTACTAATAATACAAAAATTACAACTATTCACTATAACATATTTTTATTATCAAGTACATCATTACTACAAACCCACCACCTAAAATTTATTTTACTAAAATATCTAATTCATATAAAATATTAATTATGTAGCACTATCAAATTATTTAATATTATATACATATATTTTGAAAATAATTTAATTGAAAATAACTAACCAAACATAATTCATTCTTAACTCTATAAATCTTATATGTGAAAATAATTATTCAAATATATTTTTAATTTTACAGAAAAATCAATAAAAATCCACTAAAAATAATAAAAATAAAAATTTTCACCCAAAAAAATAAAAAACATATGAGCCCAAGAATTTTTAATGAGAGTTCAAACGAAAACGAGTAATATTTGAGAAGCATAAACAGTTGTGATGGTTTCACGTAATTTTTTCGGTTATTGCTATAAGTTCTCCTCTTTTTACCTAATTGAACATATTTAGTTGGTTAATGGATCATTATCTTGATAATGGAACGATTATTTATTGGTGTGATGATATAAAGATAAAGGATAACAATTCAGATTATATAATCTAATTTTGTGTTTTATTTTTATTTTATATTATATATTTCACCTGTATATAATTAACATTAATTATATAGTTAGATATATATATTTTTATACACATCATGCATATATGGTATGGAATACAATATGAGACATTATATTAAATTAGAAGATCTGAAAATAACATTTTCGATTCTTCATGTCTAATTTCATATTTTATCTTGTAATTTATATCATACATTATTGTTACGTGTATATAATTCTAAGAATGGTATACTTAAGAAAATATTATAGATATAAAATGAAATAAATAGAAAATCAACATTAAACAACATTCCAGATTTTCTATTTTAATTTTTATATTTTATCTTGTATATTATATCATACACTCATGTCTCATGTATATAATTAAATCAATTATATATTTAATAAAATATCTTAATTCTAACACATGTGCATATATTATATCTAACATAGGATGAGATACTATATTAAAATAATTTTTTTGAAGTGAATAATATTTTAAATAAAAATTTATGTTTCATCCTATTGTCAATCATTAGGAAACAAAAGACCATCAAACAATTGTAGGACCATCATATTTTTGTCTTAATGCCTGACATGCCATCCGCTTTGATTTTGCTACGGTATTTGCAAGTTTTCATTTTGTCCAAAGCTTTTGTTGGGTTGTGTGTTATCTGAATTGTCCAAAATCAAATTAAAAATTAAATTTCATTTATATAATCTGAATTGTTATCCTTTATAATATAATCTGAAAATCTTGTTATCCTTCAAAACATGGATGAAAAATTTGTAAAACTAAATTAAAAATTAAATTTCATTTCAGATACTTAGAAAACACAATCCAAATTCCTGAATTTCAACTGAAATATAATACCATGCCCATAGAGCTAGAGATGAAAATGCAGCAATATGTGATAATCAACTTATCACTCAAAAAGAAAATTGTGTAACAAAGAAAAAACAAAAAGAAGTGTCTTACTGCAACTCAGAAAGATCGACAAACAAGGACAATTTCTTATTCTTCCAAATTATTCTCTCTTTTTTTTTTTTTCTTCCAATTACTCAACAAAGAATGGAATTCTGGGACAAGTCTGCAATTTTATTCGTGCGCCTGATAAGAAGCCAATTAAGACAGTTGGTGAGCAGGCTTCAAGTAGCTAATGTGGTTGCTTCACAACCATCATGCACACAAGCTAAGACATCTCTGTAGTCCCTTGAGATGGTGAAGGAATCATAGACCTCTCCATCACTGCTCTTCTTGTACTCAAAAAGAAGGTAAGAATGGTTGAATGCCGTCAGCTTAACGAATCTATAATCATAATCCTTGTAAATACTACAACATGGATTGTCCCATTCACCGTGCCAGAATAATTTGATTTTTCTGGGTTCACACATTGATTCTGCAGTTACAGAGAGAGTTGATATCAGAATATGAATGAGCATTCCTAGTTTATTTTGTGTAATGGTTTACCTCAAAGTTTGTCTTGTTATGACTAAGCAGAAAGAGAAACACGTCTTTGACGCAGCTGACTGTATTTTTCTCATCTCTTCATTTTTCCTTTTTTTTTCACTTATGCTGACATACAACTGCAGCATCTATTTTTTCTTGATTTGAAAATCTACAATTCATCTCAACATAGGCTTTAACTATGCGTTTTAAAGGGCAAATGACTAAGCATTATTGGGCAGAGACTCCAAGCTATGTCTATGCTTGTTTATCTCTAAAATCTGAAACCATGCTTGACAACAACACAAGAAGCTTTCATGGCTAAAAACCTGATACTAGGTAAATAATTCAAACGAGGCAAATTATGCATATCTTTTAATTAAGAACTTAACCATCTGGTTTCCTTAAAACTGATTAGAATATCAAGTAAGGGACAGTATATATTTCATGTCTTTCAAATTCCTGAATTCTCGAAGTGATCATTTGTTCAACATATGCATAAACTGGAATCATGAAGTTGTGGTGTCTACCCCTATCCCTAGTCCCATTGGTCCAAATTGTGGAAAACTTAATGTGTTTGTGTCTACAGGAGCATTATTCCTCAACAAACTTGAAAGAAATCAAAGTACCCCTTCATTGAAAGTTTTTCTCATGAAACACCAGTAACTAGCCTAGTTCTCATTGTACCTTTGGTGGACAACTTGTCAAATTGCTCCTCTGTTTTGACAGGAATTGCCGTGATACTTTATTTGTTTACATATTTTTTGTTTTTCATTTTGCACTACAGTTACAGAATCAGTGCCAAAACCTCGACCAACTTTCTGTACATGTGTCGATGCTAATTACACATGAATAAAAGCTGTTTTCAGCAGCAGCAGATGCAGGAAGAAAAGAGAATCCGAAAAATGAGACTTTGGAACTCGCCTGAAAGATTTTTACATATGGCCCACTCTAAAAGGTCGCAATAACAAACCATTTTACCATTTTCAGCTGCAAAAATTGCCCTACTTGAACAGTATCTCATAGAACGGCCTGAAAAGTGAAATTTCTGCTGGCCATCTTGGATAATATTGCTCATAAACTGAACTTACATTCAATCTAAGCATTGATCTTGTTCAATTTTCAAGGGCATCTACAAGTTAGATTGGACTAGTATCATTTTTTGCAAGCTGGAGGACTTGAAATTACAAATTACTATGATTTACTATTACCTAATACCCCCATCCTAGGAATTTGGATAAATTGCCTACAAGACAAAGTTAAGCAAAATAGATCCCTTCAGTAAACTATGCCACCTTTATTACAGCAATGGTAGAATTGAACGACTAAGAGAAAGTTGTGAACTTAAAAGCAGGTTCCTATGGTTACAACCTCCAAGGAAGCAGACTGCAACACTTAAATTTACTAATTCAAATGCATCCCAGAGATGAAATTCCTATTTGTCCATAAAGTCACAATTAAGTGGATTAACATGCATAACACAATCAAATGAAAAATGCAATTACAATTGCCAGCACAATTAGAATTTCTGTGTCTTTGTGGTAGTAAAAATTAACTTTTACTTTCCAAAAGAGGTCATTTGAATTAAACAAGAAGCATCTGATCAGCTACTATACCAGTTTAGATAATTTCATGTCTTACACTCTGTCTACAAGTTCAGTTTTTAATTCTGTAATGAAAAGTATAAAACCCACAAACTGGCATGTTTGACTGGACCAATGTTTTGCAATTGTAATCAAACAATGGGTTCTTTCACAGCAAACCAAAAACACAATGAAGCAAATTTCAAAGCTCAACTGGACAAACCTTTTCATGCAATCGACAAAATAATAATTGGCTCAGGTGTGTGGCAAAAATCTCCGCTGACAACTCTCCATGTATTATGTGGATAAAGATGCACGTGATTAAAATTTTACCATGGTTTAGATTTTTCACTTTGATCGAAGGTCCAGATAGAATTTTTCTAGATTTTTTTTTTTTGGAATTTTCTCTATTATATAATTTAATTAATACCTTTCTGACCGTTGAATATTTTTTCCTACAAGAATACACTTAGACATATTCAACTATTTTATATGAAATCAACTGGAAAGGGTTTACCAGAACTTGGCTCTATTTTCTGCAGGAACATAGTACATGGTCTCAGCAAGCACGCCACATTCCACACCAGAATCTGCAGTATCATAGAAGGATCCTGAATTTGGCCAATCACGCTCATGATTGCCACTGTAAAAATACCGAGCATCTTTCCATGAATTGAAATGATAAAAGCCAAAGTTGAAAAATGGAAGATGATAGCATATCAGTCCAACCTTGCAATCATATAAGGCACAGCAGATGCTATGGTTTCCACTTGCGCTGTAAACTGATCCCACTGAGAGATGTAACCATTTGCATATGGGAGATCTCCAATGTGGAAAACTATGTCATAGTTCTGAAGGTCCTCAATAAGTCGATCAGTGGTATTGAGTGAGCCTGGCTGATAATCAGCATACTCATTTGAACCATCACGCTCTGCCTGAAAGTTCGTATAAAATTGTTACATCTTCTAGAAAAAATGTGTATACAAATAGTTGCGACTTAAAGCCAGCTAAATTAAAAGGTCTAATTTCAAGCACCATAAATTCTAGTTGGAGTTATGGAGAGGCCTGGGGTGGTTGTGGAGGCGTGTGTTCAAGGTCATAAGTGGGGGAACTGGGGGCAAAACCTGATCCTATTAAGCATATAGTTTAAAATTTCAAAGTTTATAAGCATCGAAAGAAAAATCTTAGGGGCTGGCTAATGGCCATCCTCTCTCTGAATCAGCTGTTGGCTTACAGGCCTTCATACTTCCACCTTTTCTACAGTTCAGCCCATGGTATATGCCTCTTATCATCCTCCATGTGTAATTTATATATATATATATATATTATTCATAATATTTATCTGTATTTCTTATTGACTACATTATGTAAGGGAGGGGGGATTGAAAGGAAGAAAACCGAAATTAATCACTTGAAGGCTATTTATTACCTTTCCCATGTCCCCAAATACTATAACGCGCTGCAATGAATCCTGTCCAGGATATGGCGATGATCGAAAAGAATATGTTTTGCTCCAAATATAGGAACCATTAGATAGTAGGTGACCCATCTTATAGGTGTACCTGAATTATATAAAAGTTGCAAAACCAGAAAAAGATTTGACCACTGTCTGATGCTTGTTGAGAACTATAGGATGGAGGAAAGGGAAGAAACCAACACTGTGTTAGGCCACAAATCCATTAGGAAACTAGTGTGGATGAAACCAGGATCACGCCAGCCAACTGTACGAGCAGGTGCACCTAAAAGCCAATTTTAAGAACTTTATTAGCACACAGTTTTGCTCTAGATGCAAAGTTTAAAAGCAATGGACCACCCTAATTCTCCACTCTACAAGATTCAATGTCTACGGACTCAAAACATCAGCAGCTAGCAACCTGATGAATCAAGTCATTCTCTGTGTCTCTATAATCATGGAAACAGTTTCCATCTTATCCAATGCAGAAATGCTATTGACAAGCTCAAATGCAGGGCCCCCACTTGAAACATGCAAATTGGAATGAAATAGACACAGGCATCTTTACCAAGAAAAAGCACCATACGTTGTGGATCCTATGTTTGACCAAATACCAAGATAATATATTTTGAAGAGAGAACATAAGTTCAAATGTTCTAAACTTTGCTAGATTTTGCTTCACTTGTTTCATCATTTTTCACAAAAAAAGAGCTACATTATTAACACAAAACAATTTTGCACAGAATAATTGATGGTCTGACTGTAGCTCCAAAGACTGACAATTTTAAGCTTTCAAAGGAATTCAGAGCCTCTAAGGGATTTTCTTAGGTTTTAATTTTAACTAATTTTCTTGATAGATGCCATACTTCGTTTTCTTCACTTGGAAGTTGACTTAATTAACCTTTTTGAAAATTTCAAACAAGATATTGTCCAAATGAAATGCATTGGAAAGGAGTCATCCTTCTTCATCAGTCCAAAATTGGTTTTGAGTTTGAAACCTCGACAAATTAAGGAAGTCCAGCCTGTCTGATTAGATTGCTATAGACATGAATGTGAGAATGTATAGTCAGGTGAACCTTACCACACATGCCTCCTCGAGAAAATGTCAGTGTTCCAGCCGGAGAACGCACTTGAGGGTGTCCCTTCCAACCCCATTCAACAAAAGGGACAGCTTCATCAATATTATAGCCACTTGTTCAGGTCACTGTCATCTACACAGAGCAGAAAAAGAGGAATAAAACATAAAGTTCCATTTTGACCAAACCTAAAGGACTGATCTAACGTACTATGAGCAGTGAAGATCATCTTAAGAAATTAAATGATTCCATCGAGGTTACAAGAAAGTGCTCCGAAGCAACAACAAGAATCCCCAGTTAACAAGCAAATACATCATCAAGACGTTGAAAGATGTTACAGAAAAACATAAAATTTTGTTTGCAGTGAAATATAGTTAGTAAGATGAACCCCTCCCCCATGAAGGAAGGGGGAAAAGTAAAGGAGGTTGGAGAATGAAATATGCCATAAAGAGAAAATAAATGAAGTCAGACCAGATTAACTTACTATGTCCCAAGACTTCCCTTGAGCAAGCCGAGGGTAAAGAGGTGCCTTAGGATTTGAAAATGAGATATAATTTGAAACTCCGCCAATTTAGGCTGCAATACATAAAAAGATTATCTGATCGTCAGTTAGTATCATAAATTCTCTTTTAAGTCGTAAAATCCAGAAAGAGATTTAGCAATATGGGGCATACACAATACTAAGTTGAGTTCATTTTCAACTATAGACAAAAGTTGTAGTTTTTTTTTTTTTTTTTTGAGGATTTTCTTAGCTAATATACTCTTTGATAACGGAAATTATTGCACATTCATGTCGTCAAAAAGTCTAGAAAGGCATCTAAAGCCAATTCACAAAGAATTTTGAAGAATCCTTGTTTCAGTTAACTTCTATGCGTGTCAAAACAAGGGGTTTTGAGTCCTTGCAAACTCATTGCCCCATTAATTATTTAATTCTTTTCATTGAGAACAAGCAATGAATAATCAAGGATCAGTAGGAAGGAAGAAAGTCTATTTTACATACAGAACTTCAAAGTTGTTCTTCCGGCCTTTGATTAGTTGGAGTTCGAGAAATTTGCATATTTGTACTGGATAAAGCACAGGTCAAATAGTATGGTACTGGTCAGAATTAATTCAACCAAGAATGCAGAAGAAGACAACGTCATACATTGGACTAATCCTGAAGCAGGTGTGATCCAGAAGGTACAAACGTCATACATTGGACTAATCCTTAATGTTATACTCATGTTTGTTTTTAGTTACTTTTGGAGCTGACTATGTTGGTTTTTATTTACACATTCATAGTTTATAGCTAAAGAAGGAGATACTGTGGAAGTTGGCACCAAGGTCGCTATCATATCAAAATCTGGTGAAGGTGTAACTCATGTTGCACCATCTGATGAGAAACAACCTGAAAAAGCTGCTCCACCATCATCTCCTGCTGAAAGAAAAAGGAGAAACCAACACCTAAAATTGAAAAGACTCCTATTGCTGAAAAGCCTAAAGGAAGTCCTCTCCCTTCTCCCAAACCCTCAGCTACAGAACCGCAGCTGCCTAAAGAAAGGGAAAGACGAGTAACCATAGAATATGCTCTGATGACAGGTGTGTTAGAGTAGGATGCCCAACGCCCCAATTAGATTGGGTATATTATACTCTTTTACTTTTATAAAAATAATTTTATTGGGAATCATATTAATAAAAATGGCATTTTCTTTATCTTATGTCTTGCATTTTTTATTTCTGCACATTAGATAAAGTCCTTAGACCAAATTTAGCTACGGGGCATGGTCGCGCATATGATGGCGATCATGGAATATGCCTCTAAGGCTTTGGTTTTAAATAAGTTCCGAGTCGAGAGTTTTTTGAGATGGGATATCAAATAGCTCAGTAAGACTCGTACATATAATGTATGCTCGTGAGACGAGGATGTCACATTCCATTGGCATTAGCGTAGAGACGTAAGTGCATATATGTGGGTGTTTGTTAGGGAACAAGTACACCGAATATGGCCCGCAAGAAATTCTTAGTTGGAAGCTTTGCCCGTCGAAATAAGAATTTCTGTGTTGCGATAGTACACGACTAGTCCTTAGACTTGAGGCACGATGGTAGCCTTGTGTGCATCCTACAGCACTTTGATATATCTTCTGATTGCTTGACAATCACAAAGGGAGTATGTTGGGTGTTGCACTGGTGTGCATGGAGGTTTGTCAGTGGCCAACATAGAATTCGACACTTGTTTTTTTTTTAAACAAGGGAATCTCCTGTGTTTTCATAGTTCGTGATTCAAAAACCTTGGCCAAGGCAGAATGAATTATGATTCATCAAGAATCATTGGAACTTGAAATGGGATCACAGCAATTGAATCATTTAGGGTTTCGACTTATAATTCATGCCTTAGATTCAATCAGGAGATTAGCTGTCGAAAGGACCGTACGTGTATGGTACTCGCAACTGAAATAGGTTTACTCGCTATTTCACCTAAGACTAGTTTGCCATGATTACTTGCTAGGTGTTTTCATGGATAGTGAGGTTCTTGAAATTAAGGAGTTGATTCCAAGCGGATTAATTAATTGGATTAATTAATTGGAATAATTGTTATTCATAAGCTGTAAATGTTGCAAACCCACTACTAGCTTAGTAGTGAACCTAAGAGGGTCACACATCTTTATGAAAAGTAACATTTTTAATTTTAGATTTTATCCAATGGTTGGAAATTAATTAATTAATACTGATCAATTAATTAATTAAGGGTTCTATTTAATTTAATAGTTAAATTAAATTATTCAATTAAGTAATTGGATTATTTAATTGGACCTAATTTGATTAGGAAGCCCAATTGGAGTAAATTAAATTAATCAATTGGATTGATTAAATTGGGATTGAATCAATTGAATTGATTTGGGATTTTTGAGTCCAAGCCCAAAATAAATGTGGATCACTTAAGAAGCCCACTAAAGTATGAAGAGAATAAATTAAATAAATATGATTTATTTAATTAACATATTTATAGATAAATAAATAAAGTGACCAATTTTATAGGATAAAATAGGCCATTAAGATTTAATTTATGTATAAATATAATTATAGTATATATATATATGATATATATATCTATCTTGATATTATTTGAAGAGTTCAAATTAATATCAACAATGTATGTAGACATTTTGATGATTAATGTAGTCTCAAATTAGTCCACATACAATAGAAGAGTGAAAAAAAAAAAGAGTTCTTGAAAGATTTGGAATCCTTCCAAGATAAGGTTTTGAAGTAGTTCAAAATAGAAAAACTTTCCAAGAGTTGGAAAAGTATTAAAATTTTCAACCTATATAATATATGAGGGATGAAAATTACATAATTCAATTCAAAAATTTGAGCAAAAAATATTTTGTTTAAATTCTTCTATTTTTACTCTTCAAGAAAAAAGAAAAGAAAAAAAAAGAAAAATCAGTTTCTTGTTATTTTCTTCATATTATTGTTTCAAGAACATAAAGAATCAATCTTTATTGTTCTTGAAAATATACTCCGGTTCTAGATTAGTAAACAAATAAAAGGATACTAGCGAATCCTTTTGATTGGTGTTGCTTTCCGTATCGTGGACCTGATAGAGGGGAGACACTTGGATCCCTGCGAGTTCTGATAGTCCAGGATAAGCAATTGATTGCTTCATTCCCTACAACAACCGAGTGCACGAAAGGTATAATCCGATTTTATATTTATATATATATTCACTTGAATAAGCGCGATCGTTAAAATCGCTTTCGAATCAAAGGGTTAAATTTATGTTTGATAAAAATTTTAATTTTCCGCTGCGTATACCCCTGCGATTATAGCGAACCCAACAGTGGTATCAGAGCCTCGTTTCGCTTATTTAGTGAATTTCGGATTTATGAATACATGTTTTTAAATTGTTTAAATTCATGTTAATTATGTAAAGATTTTGCATATTTTAGAAATTTTTAATTGGAATAATTTTAATTGCTTTTTAAATTGTTTAAATATGAAAATAAAAAAAAAAAAAAATTCGCCAGCGTCGGGTGTCAGACACCCGACGGCTGCGCGGGCAGGCACCCGGCAGCGGGTGCCGGCGCCACGGCGCCCGACAGCTGGGCGCCCGTCACCGGCGCTGGGCGCTGGGCTGGGCGCCGCGCCCGTCACCCGCGCTGGCGCTGGCTGGGCGCCGTCACCCGCGCCCGCGCTGCGCCGTCGCCCGTCACCCGCCCGGCGCTGGGCGCTGGGCACGTCCGGCGCCCGGCCCGACAGCGGGCGCTGCGCGCCGACGCAGCAGTGGTGCTGCTCGTCGTGTCGTTCCGGTCCGTTTTTTTTTTAATTTTTATTTTCTGAAATATTAAAATTAAATGTTAATTTTAATTTTTTCTGAAAAATTGTTTTTTCAAGCAATTAAAAATTATACCAAGTTAAAAGAAAAATTGCGTTTAACAATTTGGTAAATTTACATATTTTGATAATTACATATGATGTTAATTATGAGCATGTATGGGATGATCATGAGCCATTGGACCAATGTGATTGGTTTTATTTAATATTTTTGGGTTTTAAAATGGGGCCTGAGCCTCTTATTTCATTTATGTAAGTTATTTTATTTTCTGTAAAGAGAGTAGAATAGAAGGTAAGGTTTTTCTTTTTCTTTGGAAGACGAAGGAGAATAAAAAAAGGAAGCCCATGATTGTATGGGATACAATTATGTAATAGAATAGGTTCTATTTCATTTTATTACCCTTAGACTGACCTTAGGTCCATTTTTGGCTCAAATGGACCGCATAGGACTGGTTCATGATCATCCATTTATTTAAGTATGTATTAGATGCATGCTTAGGATTTTATTTAATGCTTTTATGCTTGTGGAATGATATTATGATGTCATGCATTAAATAACCAACATAATTTAAATTATGATGAGGTTTTGGATAAAATTAAACCCACTTAATTTTTAAAATTAAGTAAAAGAATTTTTTGAAAATTCGATTTCAAACAAAAATGGACAAGTTAGGTAGGACCTATCGTTCCATGCCTACCATCAAAGATAGAGACATGACGACCGCTACCGCACTTGATCACTGACCATGAGTCGTGGGGTGGTCTTGTGTTGGAAAGCTGTGATCTCTACCAAGCATAGAGATGCTCGTGGGATGGAATCGTCATTATGTTGACCATGAGTCGTGGGACATCTTGATGCTCTATCTACACGAAAGTTTGATGGGTATTGTTTGACACTTAGTACCATATGGGCTCATAAAATTGGGGTATATGAGAAGAGGTGAGGCAAAACAAACTTGAGGGTTGTATAGTGATACAATCGTCAAAGAGTTGACTACCGATAAAAATATTTCATGGGCTCATAAAATTGGGGTGTGAAATATTTCATTGGACCTCAAGTTCACTAGGAAATTTGATTTCCCGAAATTCCATTAGGGGTGATGGAATTCGAAGAAAATAGTGGGAGACATTTAGTATTAAAGACCTTATATTAAATGAATATGTTTTTCCCATAGTTTACTCATTTTCTGCTTCTTGCATATTTTGTAGATTATTCTACTAAAATGGCAAAGAATCCACTTGCAACAATCATTGAACAAAACAAATTAACTGGACCTAATTTTGTCGATTGGTTAAGAAACTGAAGATAGTTCTTCAGTCAGAGAAGAGGGCATATGTCCTCGACACTGCGCCTCCTTTGGTACCGCCGGAGGATATTACTTCAGAGGATTATGCAGGTTATTTACGTCATGTTGATGACAATCTGCAGGCTCGATGCTACATGCTGGCATCGATGTCAAATGAGCTGCAGAGGCAGAATGAGGATCAAGATACTGCCTATGGGATCCTCATTCACCTACAAGAGTTGTATGGTGAAAGAACTCGGCAGACGAGATATCAGATCTCAAAAGAGCTTTTCAGATGTCGTATGACTGAGGGCTCTTCAGTCCATGATCATGGATTGAAGATGATAGCCCTTATTGAAAGGCTGGCGTCCCTTGGAGTCGTTATGGAGAACGAACTCTATACGGACCTTCTGCTGCAGTCTCTGCCTCCATCATTTGACACCTTTGTTGTCAACTTTAACATGCACAACATGGAGACTAGTATCGCTGAGCTTGTGAACATGTTAAAGACGGCTGAGTCCACCATGAAAAAGGACAAGCCGGTTCTGCTTGTTGGATCTTCTTCCGGATCAAAGGCTAAAAAGCCCAAGAAAGGAAAGAGAAGGGAAAGGGTTCCTCTAAACCCAACAAGCTGAAAGCTAAGGGCGGTGTCAAAAAGGTTTCTTCTCAAGCCAATGACAAGTGCCATTACTGCGGCAAACCAGGGCACTGGAAGAGGAATTGCAAGGAGTATCTTGCAAGCCTGAAGAGTTCAGGTATATATTTTGTTGAAGTTAACTTGTCGGTTAACAATACTTCTTGGGTATTAGATACCGGTTGTGGCTCACATATTTGCAATGATTTGCAGATGATGGCAAGAAGTAGGAAGCTGGATGGAGGAGAAACGGTTCTTAGGATGGGAAATGGAGCAAGAGTTGCTGCATTAGCTATAGGGACCGTTAATCTGGCTTTAGAGAATGGTTATGTAATAGTTTTAAATAATTATCTTTTTGTTCCAATATTATTAAGAACATTATCTCTATTCCAGTTTTGGATAGAGAAGGTTTTAGATTTACCATTGAGAATGGAAATTGTTCCATTTTCAAACGTTCTGATTTTATATATTCTGGTTCTTTGACGAATTTATTTATATACTATTACTCCCCATAACCCCATTTTCACAATTCAACAACATAAAAGAAAATTAGATAATCATAGTTCAATGAGCCTGTGGCACGCAAGATTAGGACATATTTCTGAGAAGAGAATTAACAAATTGGCACAATTGCTTGATCTAACGAGAGAGCAAGAACTACCAACTTGTGAATCCTGCCTCAAAGGAAAGATGACCAAATCTCCATTTGTTGGACAAGTGGAGCGAGCCAAGCATCTATTGGATTTGATCCATACAGATGTATGTGGGCCACTAAATGTTAGTGCCCGTGGGAACTATAACTACTTCTTAACCTTTACCGATGACTTCTCTAGGTATGGTTATGTGTGCCTTTTAAGGTACAAGTCTGAAGTATTTGAAAAGTTCAAAGAATTCAGAACTGAAGTAGAGAAACAAACTGGATTAAGTATAAAAACTCTTCGATCTGATCGAGGAGGTGAATACTTAAGCACAGAATTTTTAGATTATCTAAAAGAGAATGGGATTCTCTCACAGTGGACTCCTCCTGCTACTCCCCAACTCAATGGAGTTGCGGAACGCAGGAATCGAACCTTGTTGGACATGGTTAGATCTATGATGAGCTTCACTTCATTACCTCTTTCATTCTGGGGCTATGCCTTAGAAACGGCGGCATACCTATTAAACAGGGTGCCATCTAAAGCCGTCCCTAAAATACCATATGAGATGTGGTATGGAAAGACACCTTCCTATAAATACCTTAGGGTATGGGGGTGTGCTGCTTATGTGAAGCAGCTAGTGGGAGATAAGTTGGATATGAGATCCAGCTTATGCAAGTTTGTGGGGTATCCAAAGGAGTCTATTGGATACTATTTCTATGATGCCACGAACAAAGGGTGTTATTTCGAGGAATGCTACCTTCCTTGAAGAAGAATTTCTTTAAATGGAAGTGACAATGTCGTAGAACTTGAAGAGGTTCAAGAACCACAGAACACCCCAACTGACGCAGTAAATGGTATACCAGCTGATGCTGGACCCTCTAAGGCACAATCTCTTCGAAGATCCGAAGGGTCTCAAGGGTACCTAAGAGGTACAACTTGTTGTTAGAGAACAAAGAAAAGGGACTCCCCTTGGATAATGATCCAAGAAGCTATGGAGAGGCGATGTCTGACATCGACTCGAAGAAGTGGCAAGAAGCTATGCAGTCCGAAATGGACTCTATGTACTCCAACAAGGTATGGACTTTGGTGGACCCACCACAGGGAATTGTTCCCATTGGCTGCAAATGGGTCTACAAGCGGAAGCTTGGAGTAGATGGAGAGGTAGCAACCTATAAGGCACGATTGGTAGCAAAAGGTTATACTCAGAAGCAAGGAATTGATTATGAGGAAACTTTTTCACCAGTAGCGATGCTTAAATCCATACGGATACTGTTAGCCATATCTGCATATTATGACTATGAGATATGGCAAATGGATGTGAAGACCGCTTTCCTTAATGGAAACATTAAGGAAGAGATCTACATGAAGCAGCCAGAAGGCTTCATATCCAGCGGGAGCGAGCAAAAGGTTTGCAAGCTCCAGAGATCCATTTATGGACTCAAACAAGCTTCGAGGAGTTGGAACATCCGGTTTGATGAAACGATCAAAATGTTTGACTTTCATAAGAACCCGGATGAACCATGTGTCTATAAGAAGGTTAGTGGGAGTGCAGTTACATTTGTTGTGCTCTACGTTGATGATATCCTACTCATTGGGAATGATGTAGGGATGTTGCAGTCAACGAGGACTTGGTTATCTAATCAGTTTTCCATGAAGGACTTGGGAGATGCATCTTTTATCCTAGGGATAAAGATCTATAGAGATAGATCCAGAAGGATGATCGGACTATCCCAGTCCATGTACATAGACAAAGTGCTAAAAAGGTTTAGCATGGAGGAATCCAAGAGAGGATTTCTGCCTATGAGTCATGGGGTTTCACTCTCTAAAGTTATGTCTCCTAAGACACCTGAAGAGAGAGAAAAGATGGCTCGCATACTTTATGCTTCTGCAATAGGGAGCATAATGTATGCAATGTTATGTACAAGCCTGATATAGCACATGCTCTGAGTGTCACGAGCAGATATCAGTCCAATCCAGGAGAAGAACACTGGAAAGCCGTTAAGATGATCCTCAAGTACTTGAGAAGGACTAAGGATATCTTTCTGATATACGTCAATGGAGAACTAAAACTGGAGGGATATACAGACTCTAGTTTTCAGTCCGATATAGATGACTCAAAGTCCATGTCCGGATACATATTCACCTTGAATGGTGGTGCGGTCAGTTGGAAGAGTTCCAAGCAAGAGACGACTGCAGACTCTACCACCGAAGCTGAATATATTGCTGCATCAGATGCAGCAAAAGAAGCTGTTTGGATTAGAAATTTCATCCAAGGGTTGGATGTAATTCCATCCATTGTTGATCCAGTTATGATTTACTGTGATAATAATGGAGCTATTGCGCAAGTAAAAGAGCCAAGATCTCATCAAAGATCCAAGCACATAATGAGACGATATCACTTGATCAGAGAGATTATTGGTAGAGGCGACGTCATTGTGGATCGAGTTGCCTCAGCAGAAAATGTAGCAGACCCACTTACTAAACCCTTAGCACAGAAGATATTCGACGGACATCTTGAGAAGATAGGCTTTAGATACATGGGCAATTGGAGCTAGGGTAAGTGGGAGATTGTTAGAGTAGGATGCCAACGCCCCAATTAGATTGGGTATATTATACTCTTTTGCTTTTATAAAGACAATCTTATTGGGAATCATATTAATAAAAATGGCATTTTCTTTATCTTATGTCTTGCATTTTTTATTTCTGCACATTAGATAAAGTCCTTAGACCAAATTTAGCTACGGGGCATGGTCGCGCATATGATGGCGATCATGGAACATGCCTCTAAGGCTTTGGTTTAAATAAGTTTCGAGTCGAGAGTTTTTTGAGATGGGATATCAAATAGCTCAGTAAGACTCGTACATATAATGCATGCTCGTGAGACGAGGATGTCACATTCCATTGGCATTAGCGTAGAGACGTAAGTGCATATATGTGGGTTTGTTAGGGAACAAGTACACCGAATATGGCCCGCAAGAAATTCTTAGTTGGAGGCTTTGCCCGTCGAAATAAGAATTTCTGTGTTGCGATAGTACACGACTAGTCCTTAGACTTGAGGCACGATGGTAGCCTTGTGTGCATCCTACAGCACTTTGATATATCTTCTGATTGCTTGACAATCACAAAGGGGGTATGTTGGGTGTTGCACTGGTGTGCATGGAGGTTTGTCAGTGGCCAACATAGAATTCGACACTTGTTTTTTTTTAAACAAGGGAATCTCCTGTGTTTTCATAGTTCGTGATTCAAAGACCTTGGCCAAGGCAGAATGAATTATGATTCATCAAAAATCATTGGAACTTGAAATGGGATCACAGCAATTGAATCATTTAGGGTTTCGACTTATAATTCATGCCTTAGATTCAATCAGGAGATTAGCTGTCGAAAGGACCGTACGTGTATGGTACTCGCAACTGAAATAGGTTTACTCGCTATTTCACCTAAGACTAGTTTGCCATGATTACTTGTTAGGTGTTTTCATGGATAGTGAGGTTCTTGAAATTAAGGAGTTGATTCCAAGCGGATTAATTAATTGGATTAATTAATTGGAATAATTGTTATTCATAAGTGTAAATGTTGCAAACCCACTACTAGCTTAGTAGTGAACCTAAGAGGGTCACACATCTTTATGAAAAGTAACATTTTTAATTTTAGATTTTATCCAATGGTTGGAAATTAATTAATTAATACTGATCAATTAATTAATTAAGGGTTCTATTTAATTTAATAGTTAAATTAAATTATTCAATTAAGTAATTGGATTATTTAATTGGACCTAATTTGATTAGGAAGCCCAATTGGAGTAAATTAAATTAATCAATTGGATTGATTAAATTGGGATTGAATCAATTGAATTGATTTGGGGATTTTTGAGTCCAAGCCCAAAATAAATGTGGATCACTTAAGAAGCCCACTAAAGTATGAAGAGAATAAATTAAATAAATATGATTTATTTAATTAACATATTTATAGATAAATAAATAAAGTGACCAATTTTATAGGATAAAATAGGCCACTAAGATTTAATTTATGTATAAATATAATTATAGTATATATATATATGATATATATCTATCTTGATATTATTTGAAGAGTTCAAATTAATATCAACAATGTATGTAGACAGTTTTGATGATTAATGTAGTCTCAAATTAGTCCACATACAATAGAAGAGTGAAAAAAAAAAAGAGTTCTTGAAAGATTTGGAATCCTTCCAAGATAAGGTTTTGAAGTAGTTCAAAATAGAAAAACTTTCCAAGAGTTGGAAAAGGATTAAAATTTTCAACCCTATATATATATATGAGGGATGAAAATTACATAATTCAATTCAAAAATTTGAGCAAAAAATTTTTGTTTAAATCTTCTATTTTTACTCTTCAAGAAAAAGAGAAGAAGAAAAAAAAAAAATCAGTTTCTTGTTATTTTCTTCATATTATTGTTTCAAGAACATAAAGAATCAATCTTTATTGTTCTTGAAAATATACTCCGGTTCTAGATTAGTAAACAAATAAAAGGATACTAGCGAATCCTTTTGATTGGTGTTGCTTTCCGTATCGTGGACCTGATAGAGGGGAGACACTTGGATCCCTGCGAGTTCTGATAGTCCAGGATAAGCAATTGATTGCTTCATTCCCTACAACAACAGAGTGCACGAAAGGTATAATCCGATTTTATATTTATTATATATTCACTTGAATAAGCGCGATCGTTAAAATCGCTTTCGAATCAAAGGGGTTAAATTTATGTTTGATAAAAATTTTAATTTTCCGCTGCGTATACCCCTGCGATTATAGCGAACCCAACAAGGTGCCCATGACAAGGCTTAGAAACAAGTTGCCTACGATTGAAGGATCTCATAACATTTGCATTTGCTGACAACATTTATGAAGTTGAATGTAAGTTCTGCGAATATTGTGGTTTTCTGTAAACATTTGTAGATTGTTCTACTAAACAATAAACAAAGAGCATACTTGTGATAAACTTATGGAACGATCAGTTGTACTAACTGTCAATAACATTAGAAGTATTGGCCACATGTTTGATCACCAGTTTTTAAAAATCTTGATGTGTTTACCATGTTTAACAAACTGGATCGGACTGGCCAGTTCAATCGGGAATCGGAGGTCGATCCGCTCCGCTTAAGAGTATAAACGGAATGACCAGTTTTTAATATATTTTTTTTTAAATTAAATTTAATATTTATTATATTTATGTGATTATTTGAATTTTGTATTGTTATATTTTAGATAATTATTTATTTTTGGTTATCAATCCGGTTATGAAACACTATTGTTTACCATTCTACTATTTTCTTGCAATAAAGTTCTGACAGCTTCACATTCTGAATTGCTTACAACAGGACTAATTTGATGAAACTTCATTCTGATTACAAGGATGCATTGTTGAAAAACATGGAGTGAAGCTCGGACTAATGTCTGGATTTGTGAAAGTATGCTGATATCTTTTGAAGTTTTATTTGTATGCATGTTTCATGTTATCTGAACTTGCTTTCTCTCAGTTTCAAGCGGCTGTCAGTGCTTTACAGAAGCAGCCAATAGTGAACGCTGTTATTGATGGCGATGACATCATTTACATAGACTACATAGATATTAGCATAGCTGTTGGTAACCCCAAGGCAAGATGTGCCCTATTGACTTCTTGATATTCAAGAGATTATTTCTAGATGGAACTGAAAGATTTTGAAGAGTTTGCAGTACACCCCTATGAATCCTTATTACCTCTAGTTCAAGTGAACATGTGAAGTTGGGCTAAAGGGTAATTCATATTTCAAAAGTGCTGTCATCAAATGTGTTAGTTTTCATAAATCAACATATTATTTGTCGTAAGATGGTATTAAGGGAATGCCTTTTTTTTTTTTTTATCGAACTGCACAATGGAATATATTTTTTATTATGTGCAGCATTATCTCACTGCATGACTTCCCTGTATCTCGAATATTTTCTGGTAGCCATTTGAAATAAGAAGGGTTTCCCAGTCTCTTATTCTAAACGACCTTTATATTTTCATCAGGGTCTTGTTGTTCCAGTTCTCCGCAATGCTGAAAATATGAATTTTGCTGAGGTTGAAAAGGAGATCAACACTCTTGCTCAGAAGGCCAATGATGGCACCATATCGATTGATGAGATCGCTGGTGGAACATTTATCATATCCAATGGTGGTGTCTATGGAAGTCTTCTGAGTACTCCAATCATCAATCCTCCTCAGGTTTGTTCTTCTGTGGCTTTTTATTTGTCAGTTAGTTTGTTCTATATGTGTCTACTCTTTTGTGATTAACTGGTTCCTTCTTTGCTTGAAATTGTAGTCTGCAATCCTGGGGATGCACTCAATAGTGAACCGTCCTATTGTGGTTGGAGGTAACGTAGTTCCAAGACCAATGATGTACATTGCATTGACATATGACCATAAGGCTGATTGATGGGAGAGAGGCAGTGTTCTTTTTGAGAAGAATCAAAGATGTGGTGGAAAATCCTCGTAGATTGCTGTTGGACGTATGAAAATGCTGCAGCTGATGGTGTTTGCATTCGCATTGCTAATACACCTTAGTTGAATACCCATGAGTTTCAGTGGGTCAGAATAAATGCACAATATTGAAAGTTTTGTAGTGTTCGTTGTTACTTCTCCTTGGGACTGAAGTTGTCTTTTGTCGTGGCTTGCCTTGTCCAAATATGAAATGAGATCTCATCCAAACACAAGCATCCATATTTTCCCTTCCATTTTGAAACTTTTCCTATGTATTTTCCTAGCATAATTGTGCTGATAACGCTGAAAAGTGCCTAAATTGTTGTTGAAAGAAATATTTGGATCGTATAATCGCTGGTGACATGGTTCATCTTTGATGGTTATAGTGTGATGTGGGAAACGGAGTTAGTTTGTTTAGCATGGTTATAATGTGATATGGTTATATTTGTTATGTATTTAATGTTTTAGTTTCGAACCATGACACTAATCTCAAAAGGGCTACGTCTTTCAAAACATTGATCTTAAAACAAATATTAGATTTCAAGGTAATTTATGTTCTCTTTCTTTGTTTTTGGCAATTCTATGAGAAGATTATGCATTCGGTTCAAAAACAAGTTTCAAGCCCTTGAATTATACTGCGGATATAAGAATCAGAGAAATTAGTCTTCAATTTTAGAGAAAATTGAGAGATTGTAAACTTCTATTTTATAAAAAGAAATATTTAACGTCCAAACCTATTTTTTTTTCTTTTTTTTCTTGTCATGTGAGTTTAGCATATGCAAAATTTGCTCCAACATTCACACATTTTGAAAAGCCATTGGGCCTTCACCAATCTTTCTTTTGTTCTTCGACATTCTTAACTCCCCAAAAAACGGAAGAACTTAGTTTTTATTTGGATCGATAAATTTGAATTAAAAATTTTAAATTTATAAAAATAAATCTATTAAACATGTATGAATGATATTATAATACCATGAATTTTAAATTATTAAATTATTATTTTAAACTATTTTTTAATTTATTGTGATTGATTTTAGATGACTATATTTAAAATATTTTTCTCAAATTCTCTTGTGAAATCAAAATTCTTCTATATACAAATGCAACCTTAGTAAAAACAATCAAAGGCCTAAATCAAAAACTTTTAGCCCAGCAGCCTCTCCTGCCAAAAGCCCAAGCCCAATACATTATTATTTCTTTTCTCCTTTTCCTTTCTTTTCCATTTTTTTTTAAATTTTATTTTGTTTTATTTATTCCTTTATTTTTTGCCCTAAAGTGTGCAGCTCATTCTCCATACCCCTGAAGTCAATTAACAATAATTCGCAAAGGCCGAAGATCTTACTAGTATTTTGGAATTGATACTTTCCTTTTTCCCCATTCAGACTTTTCTTCTCGCTTCAATCAAACCCTAGGTCGGATTAGCTGCTCGATCCTGTCTATTCTGCCTCTTTTCATTTCTATGATTATTTTCTCTGAGATCTGTTCCGATGGCGCGCGCTTCATTCGTTTAGATTGTTCCGTTATTTTCAGTTGTTTAATCGCTTGTTTGGTACCGTTTCTTTTTGTTTGTATTACTGCCGTTTTGTAATGGACTATTTGTTTGTTTTGCAGTGATAAGAGATCAAAGGCGTGATGTTGGGAGTTTTAAGGCGGAAAGCCGCTTCCGGCGTCTCATCTGCTTCGGTAATTTCCTCATTTTTTTGCGGCCTAAGTTTATACGTGGATTTACTTATGCATGCGCATGTATTATGTATATATTCTGTATATAATAGCATGTATTATAAACGAGCAGAGACGTGTGTAGAAACTCAGTTATGCTTTTCTGGATTAGGTTTATGGGAAATTGCTGTATAAGCTCAAGCCTGCAGTATCAACACCACGAGCGTGCTCTGCTGCGCCAGAAGAGGTAATGTGGATGTTTTCATTTTGCTGTATAAAAAATCTTAGCTAGCATTGGGATGGTAGTGTAAGATGTATTGTGTTTTCCGTTTTTCTCTTTTTGTTTTCGGAAAAAGGGTAGCGAATGAGATATTTCATATTTCAATAATTTAATTATTG
The DNA here is from genome assembly GCA_019321725.1 of Paulownia fortunei. Classification (NCBI taxonomy): domain Eukaryota; kingdom Viridiplantae; phylum Streptophyta; class Magnoliopsida; order Lamiales; family Paulowniaceae; genus Paulownia; species Paulownia fortunei. The sequence goes on along the minus strand of JAGSPU010000041.1, from coordinate 1,407 downwards.
TTGCAGGTGAATGAGATACTTGATTATAGTGAATGCATGCTATTAAGATGAATATAGTTTGTTGGACTTCAGAAGACACTTGGCTGTTTGATCAAGAATCATTTATGAAGTTAATCTAATTGTCTTTGGTCATTCATGTCATTTTCCCTTATGTTTGAGATTGTGAACAGATCGTACATTACACCAGAGGTTTTTGCAATGTTCGAACTTTCTGTCACCTTCCTTTGGCTGGTATGGTTTCTTGCTTTGTCCTTATATAGTAGCCCAAACTACTCTTTACATGGGTTTGCATCAGTGATGTTATCTATTATTTCGTTACAGGACGCACAATGTCTTTGATGCCAAAGAGGTCAGTGATCCATTATCAATGTATTTATACAATTATTTTGTGTATTTATTACTTTGTTTGTGTAGTCTTGTTTGGCTGAGCCTATACGCTCTTCAAACATCTTCTAAATTGTTTAAGAGCTCATAAGCTGTCAAAAAATGTGTGGGTTTTTTTTTTTGGAAAGAGCTTATAAGAAAAAGAAAAAGAAAAAGAAAGCTATTTGAGAGCTTATAAGCTTCTAAAAATAAGTACCTCCTCGCCCAATTTATTTTCTAAATAAGGTCTTATTTTAACAAACTTCTTTAATTTTGATAATTAATTACAAAATTGTCATTACTAACATTTTAAAAGTTTCATGATCTAATTTTATTCAAATAGTTCAACAACTTAAATTTAAAATAAGATTTAACATCTTATTAGATGTAGGAGCTTATAAGATCATTTAAATAAGTTTAGCCAAACACCCTTCGAATAACTAGATGAAAATGTGTTCGAGAAATTCAAAAGTAAGGGCAACTAAAGTGATAAGCGATTTACTCTATGTTTGGTTTTATTTCCCCCTAACCATTTTCCTAATTCGGAGTTGAAAACGTGTTTGCCACTTGATATTCCAGGAATGATATTTTCATCCGCCAAAAATACCCATCATTTGTTACAATATTTAAATAAACTTACACCCTACTATACCCCAACTAACTATAACAAAACAACATTGACAAGACATTTACAGCTAAAAATATTTCCCAAAATACAACACATTATTTTTCTCAATAAAAACACCAAACACATTTTCATTCTCTTCACGTTCTTTGAACCCACCACCAATACATTTTCCTAGAACACCCTCCCAGAAACGACTGGAAATAACACCAAACATAGCGTTAAACGCTAATATAGTTGATAATCAGGTTCAGTCTAACTTCTGTTATTGGACTGGTGAAGGCATACTAGGATATTGAGATTTACTGACCAGTCTATGCATTGATCTAGTTGTGGCATGAAGCTTTGGTAAACTATATCTAATTAAAACATATCAAACTTGGTGATCACTTCATGAAGAGTGTGTGATGACTCCAATT